>PVJX010029852.1:0-22517 GCA_004027295.1 Dolichotis patagonum | reverse complement strand
AGAAACACAAATACTGAAAAATCTTACCAGTAATAAAATAGCACAGTGTGACTACAATAAAGAAAAATCAGGCAGTTTTTGTGAAATGGATAGATTTCATAGCAGGTTATACTTTCCAAGATGGCTGGACTAAACTTTCACGCTTAACATTTTGCATACAGTATGACCCTAGCATTCCTCTCTTGAATCTGTGTAAAACTGTAATAAGAACAGAATTGATGCATCTGTAATTTCTGAGGCTAAATCATGAAAGGCCATCTAATTTCAAGCTGGTACTTTTCAGAAACTCAGTCTTGAATTGTCACAACACTGTGAGGAAAACTCCAGGCCAGGAAGCAAAGATACTGTAGGGGCCGACAGTATCAGGTGAGGTCCTAATGACAGTCTGTGTCAACATATGCATGTTAAGATGATCCACCCCCATGTACTGACTGTACAAGAAGCTTCTACTAAGCCCATCTAGAACCATGAGAGATGGTGACTAGATAACTAGAACAGTCTTCAAAATATTACAGCACATCTGATATATTTCAAATTTTGTAAAAAGGGGGACAGAACATGTCAAAGGTCAGTAACTGAAGAATATAAAATAACATTGTCTCGGGGGAAAGAACTAAGTGAGCTAGCAGATGGTGGGGGCTTCGCTATAAACCGTTTGAAATCTTTTAAATTTTGTGCATGCTTTGCCAGCACATATAATCTTTTAAATTTTGACACATGAACAGAGTGGTGAAATAATTAAAATACTAAATGTGATACATATAAACGGCATATTACTAATAGTTGATACACTGTGCCAACTTGAGACATCTAGACGCTTACTTAACTCAGCAGTTTTTTTTTTTTTTTTTTTTTGGCACCGGGGATTGAACTCACGACCTCATGCTTGCCAGGCAGGCACTTAAGCCACTGAGCTAAATCCCCAGCCCCTAACTCAGCAGTTCTATATCTCAGGGTGTACATGCCGTTACCACCCTAAGATGTTGTTCATTCACTGTGTCAACCTCAGAAGTTTAGAAATTTAACTAAGCAACTCAGCAGAAGGCCAGAGTCCTCACTTGTAAACATTCTGAGCCTGCCTAAGAGGAGAGTACAGAGACGGTGAATGCCACACCCACCCAAGGGCAGGTAGCCTGCACACAATAAAAGGGAGGAGAAGAGGCTTGTTTTCTCTTTCTGGCTTCTGCTGCTTTTGCTGCCTTCCATAGCCATGAACTGCTACCCCTCTGCCACACCACCCTGCTTTGGAGCCAGCTGATTGTAAGGACTGAATCCTCCACAAACTGTGAGCTAAATAAACCTTTTCTTCTTTAATTTTGAATATCGAGTGTTTTGTCTCAGCAATGAGACAAAAGTAACCAACACAATGATATTAACTTAGGAATATGGAATTTAGGGCAATTTGGATTAAAAATAGCAGAGCAGAAGCTGGCAGCAAAATACCGTACAGCCTTTCCAGGGCCTGGAATCAAGATACCTAGAAAACAACTCCAAAGAGAGAAAAAGTCAAACTCTAGCAACTCAAGAAGGAACAACACTAGAAATTACAGAGAGCCTGGAGAAACAGCACGAGGTAGAGAAAAGAATGAAGCATTCTGGAAAGCTCATTGCTGCTCCTAGGGAGGGGACCTGAGAATAGGCAGCAGCTCCAGGGAGAAAACCAGACTCAGACAGCACAATCAGCCAAAAATACTCATGGCAGCTTATTGTAAACCGCAGAAATAACGTGGAGTAGCATGGCTAGAGCTGAAAAACAAATCCACTGCAGGGTCTGCCATACTTGAGAGGGTTTAATCATAAGCCATTCTGCAAAGAGGTTAACTGTTCACGACTGAACCACAGAACTATACTTTAGGGTTTCCAATGTTACCCACAATGACAGGGTGGGAGGTGACCACAATAAACAGTAGCAGAGAAGAGAGAAGCTAGACAATAGACTGTCCCTGGGAAGTTAAGTGTAGGCCAGAAGGACACAGGGCTCCATTCACCACGATGGGAAGCCTGTTCCCAAGTCCTATGTGGCTTTCAGAGGAGGCTGGTTCTCAAAGTGCTGGCATTAAGTTCATCAGTCGGTATGAAGCCCCATCCTACAGCCTACACCAAGTATAAAACTTAGGGGTCTGCTAGCTTTGCCGGTCTACCAACATAAGCATGGGTATGCCTGTACTTAAGATGGCTGCCACAGCCTGGAGTATATGCAGACATCTGTGCCTGTGTAGCATAAGACCCTCACAAATCCTAAGGCTGCAGAGCTAGGCAAGAAAGCTCTGTCTTGGGAATGAGGACATAAACTGGGAACTACTGGTGTGACTACAGCCTTAGAGAGACACCACTGACCAATCACACCCAGTGGGAAAGGCAGGGCAGGGTTTAGTACTCACATACAAAACAGGAGCATGGAAACAAAAATGGGTCTTTGCAATGACTGTCACTACCCCAACACTGCAGACCCTAGAAAGAAACCACTCACTGAAAAATACCAAGAAACTTTTTTGGGACTCATTTCTTTTTTTTTAACCTTCCTTGGTTTTTGATTTTTCTCATTTTTTTTCCCTTTTCTGGTACTTTTATCTAATTATTTTATTTTTTCCCCTTTTACTTCTTTCCCTCCTCCCCTTTTACTTCTTAATAGGATCTGTTATCTACTTTTCTGTTGTCTTCCTTATTTTTGAGACAAAGTCTCACTATGTAATTCAGGCTATTCTTGAACTCAGAGATCCTCCTCCCTCAGCCTCTCAAGTGCTAGAATGACAGGTAACTGTCAACATTCCAGGCTAGCAGGCCAACTTCCTTAATTATCAAGTTTTACTTCTTCCTCCCATTCCCCACCACCTCTATTTTTATTAGTAAAACTGCTAAGCTTTATCAATCTTTAGATATTCAGTTAATGTTATGCCATTATTAATTCATTTTTATTGTTAATGAACATACAGTTGCTACATTTAGTAGACACTGTATGCCAATAATTAGGTTTGTCTTTGTGTCTATACTAATCTTGTAGATCTCTTTAAGGGTGGTACTGTGGTAGCTTTTATTGGTTCTTACGATCTATTAATATCCAGATTGCTTTAAACTGCATGACTATTGATTTTGCTATTGCCAGTGTGACACAGCTGTTGTTATTACTTGGTTTATATGCCAGCAACTGCTTTGTCTTGGTCTACAATACTGTGGTTCCTTTCCAGTGAACCATATGCTGGCCCACTTACAGTGTGCCCTCTCCAACAGTAACCGCGGTGGCAGGATCGTAGGACAGAGGCAGAGGCCCAGAGTTAGCCAGGCTCAGAGTTCATCACTGAAAAGCAGACATTAACTAAAGAAATCTCCATACTACCAACGCCTTTCACTAATAATCTACCAGTAAACCTCAGCAAAAGAGAAACAAACATGAGAAGACAAGGCAACAAATATTAGCCTCTAAAAACTCCCAGCTCCTCAACACTGACCCACGGGACATCAGTGGGAAGAAAGTAGAAGTCAAACAGCTGAGTTGTACAGAATGATAGAAGACGACCGAAAAAAAAAATTAGTAAGGTGTTTGGCAAGCTCCAAGAATGGAGGATTAAAACAGTAAGCTTACAGACAACATTAATAAAAAGCTAGCTGAAATGATACAAAACAGGAATGAACTCTTTAGCTAAGAACTAGAGTCTAGGAAAAAGTCCAAAAACAAAGTCAGGACATTAAAAATTCTATTTAAAGTAAGGGCAACAGAAGTGACCAAAGTGAGACAGAGTCAGAAGGTGAAACACAGGGCAAATGCAGGCAACTATATTCTCAGAAATACCTTAAAAACAAGAGAACATAAGAAACTGATCCAAATGCTTCTAGATGACAGACTCATCCAATATTAATCAGAAGTTTAAAAACTCAGAAGACAGCATAAATAGCATAAAAAATTATTCATAAAAATAACAGAAAAATTTCCACATGAGGAGAAAGAACTTAACATACAGGTAAAGCGAGGTATATAGAGCCCCAAATAGCCACCAAGGAAAGAACTCCATACATCATAAATAAAATCCCAGAAGTCTAATATAAGAGCAGAATCTTAAAAACTATCTTTCAAAATTGATAAGAGAATTAAGGTCTTTTCCTGATACCTAAAGAATTTAAGACCACAAAAACAACACTGTAAAAGCTTCAAGGATATTATAGAAAGAGGCAATGAAGTCAACAATGCCAAAAGGTTAATGGAATAAACACATTAGGTAGGGCGAGCAGTTAACACACTCACAAGAGGACCAAAATTCATATGCCTCACTGTGCTGTCGAGAGGCTCTGATTCAGACTCAGCTGTTCACTGCTAGCTTGACCCACTGGTGGTGCATGTGTGACTGTCCCACTAGGTGTGGCTTGTTCTGCTTCTCAAGGGTCTTTGATTACAACAAAGCAAAGGAAGGCAGTAATTTAGCAGGCCAGATATCATCTTATTACAGTTCCTTATGGAAAACATTAAAATGTTATTTAACAAATTGTAATGCAGCTAATTTGTGTTACAGCAGTTATAAATGTATAGAGACATTCCTTATTTAGGGACCAAGTCCCTAGGCTGTTCAGTGAATTACTCACTAAATGAGGAACTGTATATAGTTTAATATAATACGTTAGTATTCAGAACAAATAATCCAAGGAAACTCCAACCTGATTTTGCTTTTATTTGTGTAACTCTTCCATGCAGTACTATAATGTACAACAGGCCATAAGGCAACAGTACTATACAGTACAATCAGCTGAAAATCATAGTACTGTATGCACTGTAGAAGTCACCGTAAGTCACACTGCCACTCACATTTTCCCACTGCACAGCTCTAACTGGTAGGTGTTAAGTCTGAGCTATTGTTAAACAGGTAGATGGTTCATTGACCATGTATATTATATACATCATCAATGGGATACTTGTAAGACACCTATGCTAAAATTTAGAGAATTATTAAAACTATTCAAGAATATAAATTTTTAAGGAAATAAATTTACTGTAGTAATTTTTAATTGGTATAAATACTATTAATCTAGTAAAAACCTGGATTGTAACTTCTGTGAGTCTTCTGCAAGAGTAGCGAACTTTTTTTTTTTTTTTTGGTACCGGGGATTGAACTCATGACCTCACCCTTGCCAGGCAGGCGCTTAAACCACTAAGCTAAACCCCCGGCCCTCTACTCTAAGTAGCAAACATTTGTAATGAATCTTAACTTGATAAACAAGCAATGTCTTGCAATAGTAAGTAGTAGTTCAAGATGACAAATGTCACAGGATCACCATTCAGCCTATGGTTCCCCCTCTTTCTGTCTTTGTGGGATTTTGGGCGATCGTCACCCAACAGCAAGAGTGGGGGAAATCTCATCTGTTAAGAAAAAGGCAGAGGGATCCCTCTTTTCAAATGAGAGTAGGGAGATATGTAACACATGGGAGACAGCACAACTGGTAGAAAAGCACCACCCAAATAAGGATGTAGCAGTGTGAACACCGGATCTGTTCAACAACAGAATGTCCCATTTCTGTGAAATCCTGGGAAGCAGCAGAAGCAAGTGTCACTGGGTAGGTTTCCTTGTTAAAAGATTCATGAAAGGAGTAAGATTCCATTGAACCAGAGCAGTGATTCCCTTAGTGACAGTGAAAGCTGTCTTACACAATAACCTTCCTCTCAACTGTCTCCCTCACACCAGCCACAAAAGTTTTCAAAGATTAATGTTTACTTTTCTGTATATTTTGTATTATATTACAGTATAGCAATCATTTTTATATGAATACTTTTGGGTTATAGAATGAATCACCTGAGTTTCCATTATTTCTTACGGGGAAACTCACTTTAATAAGCAAGTGCTTTGGATTAACTGTAAGCATTTATCCAGAAAGAATTATGCTCACAATCTAAGCTTTTACTATATTTATATTTGGGCAGTAATTTTTAAAAATTAATTTTATTAGTAAAAAGACTGATAAAAACAGTTAGATAGAACCATTTGTACCACCAATGGTACAAGCCACCTACCTGACGGGACAACTATGCATGCACCACCTTACTAATGGTTCAAGCTGGTGGAAAGGTGTGTGTTTTGTTTTGTTTTGTTTTTTTCAGATTGGCCTTGAACTCATGGCATTCCTACTGCCTCACCTTCCTGAGTGCTAGAATTACAGGCATGTACCACCACACTTGTCTAGGGAAGGTGTTAAGGGAGGAAAAAAAAGAAAGGATTGCCAGGAGTTTGAGGACAGCCTCGAAGAATGCATAGTGATTACAAGGAAAAGATGGGGAGGAAGAAGAAAGACAGAAAGAGGAGGAGACAGGAATGAAACTGTATCCTTCAGTAATAACTCTCAACGTGAATGGTCTCAGTTCTCCAATCAAAAGACACAAGTTGGCAGACTGATTGAAAAAACAAAACTCAGTGATATACTGTATACAAGAAAGACATTTAATCTTTTAAGAAATTTATAAACACACAAAAAAATCAAAGAATGGAAAACAGTATTTCATGCAGCAGGAGCCCCAAAACATGCAGGAATAGCTATGCTATTTCAGACAAAGTGGATTGCAAGCTAAAACTGATCAGAAGAGACAATGAAGGTCATTAGATATCAGTTAAAAGAACAATTCAATAGCAAGCAGTAGCAATTATAAGCATACATACACCAAACACTGGCACATCCACTTCATAAAAAACACCACTGGACACAAAACATCAGAAACATCAATGCAATTATAGCTGGGGATTCTCAATACCTCACTATAATAAACAGAGAACCTGGACAAAAACCAACAAACATCAAGTTGAGCCATACCTCTGGACAAATAATAGTTATCTACAGTATTCTACTTAACAACAGAATATACATCCTTCTCAGCTGCATATGGAACTTTGTCCAAAATAGACAACATACCAACCATAAAGTGTGCTTAATAAGCAAATACCAAAGAATCACAATTATCCCGTACATACGCTATCAGATGGTAAAACATGAGACTACAGATGAATGGCAAAAGAAACCACAGAAGTTATGTGAAGAGATGATACCTAGTGACCTACAAAACACTACTGAATAATTAATGGCTACAGAAGAAATTAGGAAATTTGTTCTCATACTGGAACTTATAGGACACAATGAAAGCAGTCCAAAGAGAGAAGCTCTGAGCTGTGAATGTCCACATCAGAAAAAGAGGGCAAGCCTAAATAAATAAAGATACACCCCCAAGGCCCTAGAAGAACAAAAAACATCCATACTCAAAGCTAGGACAAAGAAGGAAACTGAATTTAGTGAAATTGAGATTAATACAAAGAATCATGATTCAAAGAGCTGATTTTTCAAGAAAATAAATAAAATATACAAATACTTAGCCTCCCCTCTGTGGCTTTTCTTACCAAGGAAAGATACAAAAGGACCTTATCTCAATTTGATAGAGATCATTTTTGACAAACCTACTGTCAACATATTGATTGGGGAAATCAGAAAGGATGTCTACTATCACCATCCCTACTTAGTATAGTTCTCATAACATTAGTCAGAGCAAGCAGGCAAGAGAAACAAAAGAAACATGTATGTATAGTAAAAGTAGTAAAATTATTATTTGCAGATGACAATTTTCTACATAGAAGACACCAAACCTCCACCAAAAGACATCTAAAATAACCAAATTCAGCAATGTAGCAAGATACAAAATCAACAATGTTCCTATACACTAAAAATGAACTCACCAAGAAAGAAATTAGGCCAGGCATGGTAGTGCATGCCTGTAATCCCAGCACTTGGGAGACTGAGACAGGAGGATGGCTGGGAGTTCGAAGCCAGCCTGGGTTACATGAGTTCAAGGCCAGCCTGAACTACGTAGCAAGAGTAGCAAGATGTCCTTGAATGGGACAGCGAGAGGAAATATGAATCTGATTTAAAAAAACAAAACAAAAAAGAAATTAGGAAAACAATACCACTCACACCAGCATCATCAAGAAAAGTTAAATACTGTACTTAGGAATTAACCTAACCAAGGAAGTGAAAGACCTCTACAAGGAAATCTACAGTAATCTAAAAAAGATCAGTTTGCTTAGTGACAGTATCACAGCCAATGAGGTTTATCCAAGGCATGATTATTGATAATTGAAAAAGGAGAACTAAGAGGACATCAGAAAATGGAAAGATAAGCCCTGTTCATGGAGAAGCAGAACCTATATTGTCAAAATGGCCAAAAGTCATATATAGATTTAATGCAATCCTAATCAAAACAACAGCATTCCTTACACAACTAGAAACAATCCTAAAATTCATATGGAACTGGAAGAGACCCAGAATAGCAAAAGCAATCCTGGGCAACAGGAAAAACCACAAGGCATCAAATTACTAGATTTTAAGTTTGTTACATAGTTATAGTGACAAAAACAACACAGCTGTGTGGATCAATGAAACAAAACAGACAATGCAGAAAAATGCCCAGGTACATTCGGTCACCTGATCTTTGACAGAAAGACGAAAAATTTGGAGGAAAAAATTACAGCCTCTTTCACAAATGGTGCTGGCAAAACTGGCTGTTCACAAAGAAAAGACTATCTCAAACTTCTCAAGATTTAAAAACTAAAAACACAGCCAGGTATGGTGGTACATGCCAAAAATTCGAAGCCAGACTAACTATTAGAGATCCTGTCTCAAGAAATACATACATACATACACACATATGATCTGCTGAAAGACAAAGGTAAAGGTAAGTATTTATCGAGCTAGTCTCCCTAGGCAGTTTAGGCTGCACTCAAGTTCACAGTAATCCTATGTCAGCACAAACACACACACTCACATCCCCATCCTGGGTTGTAGGGGTGTGTCACCACAGCCTATAAGGTAAAACTCTTGAAGACACAGGCAGAGACTTTCTGAACAAATCCCAAATGTGTTAGAAATAATATCAAGCAAGAATCAACAAATGGGGTAAAATCAAATATAAAAGTTTCAGTACAGAAAAGGAAACAATGAACAGTGAAGAGACAAGCTACACAACAGGAAGAATTTTACTAGGTACTCCTAAGATAGAGCACTAATATCTAGAAGATGGAATTAAAAAATTAGATCTCCCAAATTTAAAAGCCCAATCAAAAAAGAGGCGCCTGAATGAGTAAAGAAGTACAAATGGCCAATAAATACATGAAAAAAATGTTCAACATCTCTGACCATTTTGAGAAACGTATATTAAAGCAACACTGAGATTCCATCTTACTATAGTTTATGCACATGAACAAAATGCAGACTTCTGCCAAGCCTAACACACATCAACTAGATTCTAACAGTCAAGGTGGTCCTTCTTTCCAGCAGAAACCTCTGAAGTATGGTCTTCACTGGTTTTCTGGTCTTCTGAGCTCTAATCAGAACCTGCCATGTAGTACGGCTGCAGGCATTCCAGCTCTCCTTTTTCAGCTCCCTAACACTAACCTTTTCCAAACTCTTCCCACAAGCCATTCCCAAAGGCTCCTGAATCAGAGAGTCAGGTATAATCACAGCAAGACCCCACTTCTCTGGTACCAAATTCTGACTTAAGTTACTTCTCTCATTGCCCAGACAAAATATCTAACACCCAAAGTTAAAGGGGACAGGCTTATTTAGCTCAGTTTGTAGAGGTTTCGCATAATCCGCGGGCTCCAAAGTGGGGTGGCACATGGTACAGGGGCAACAGTTCATCGCAGCAGAAGGCAATAAAAGCAACGAGAGAGACAGAGAGACAACGAGAGAGACAGAGAGACAGAGAGAGAGACAGAGAGAGAGAGAGATCGATCTTACTCTAGAAAGAATGGCTATCATCAAGAAATCAAGTAACAAATGCTGGAGGAGCAGAGGGAGAAGGAACCTTTTTACATGGTTGATGAGAATGTAAATGAATACAACCACTGCTGAAGTCACTATAGAGAGAGAGTAAAAAAATTAAAAACAGGAATCCCAGTCAATCTTTTTCCAAAGGGTTAAACAAAATATCACAGTGATACAAGCATACTCAGATTTACAGCCGCACAACTAATGATAGTTAAATCTTGGAAGCAACTTACATCTATTAACATAAAGAGAAAAGGAAAATGTGTTATTTATACACAATGAAGTACTATTATGCCATAAATAAGGATAAATTTGAGTGTTATGTCAGAAAAATTGATATAACTTGAGGTCATGTTCAGTGAAATGAATCAGACACAAACTTAAATATCACATGGGTTTTAATATGAGAAACCCAAAGTATAATAACAATAACAAAAAGATAAATAAGAAATGGGGAGACTTTTTTTTTTTTTTGCAAAAGAGAAGGGGACCAAGGGAAGGAGGGCTGGAGGAGGGAAAACAGGTGAAAAAACCATACATATAACACATCTTAATTCCTTTTTTCCCCCTACCTTTTAATAACTGTTAAACTTTGCCACCATTGAAAAAGTAAAAATAAAAAGCTACTTTAACAATATGCAGATCCAAAAAGATAAAAGGCGCATTAAACAAATACATAGGTTACACTTACAGCAATTCTTTCTAAAGACTAAAAAGTAACAAAGTTTTCTGCTACTGTGAAAACATGAGTTATTCAAATGTAAATTTTTGGCTGGTCTTTTTTTCTCACTAGGAAAAATTTTATTTTTTTTCCCTAGCTTCATTAAGGTATAACTGACAAGTAGAAATTATATATAATTATGATACACAGTGTAATATTTTTCACATAGGCATACGTAGTGAACTACACTATGTTGTGTGCCGATTAAAGTAAATATTACTAAAATTAAGCATAATTATATCCATTGCCTCAAATACTTGCTGTTCTTCCCCCAGTACTAGAGACTGAACCCAGCACTTTCGCAAACTTGGGAGCAGAGAGAGGAAAGAATAAGAACAAAAATAAAAGTACACCCTAGAAGACACAAGATGGGCTACTAAGAGGAAAAGCCAAGATAGCTCTTTCTACTTTTTTTTTCTTTTCAAGACAAGATCTTGGTACATAATTTAGGCTGGTCTTGATATCATTATATAGCTGAGGCTGGCCTCGAATCTATGGAAATCCTGTCTTAGCCTCCCAAGCGCTAGGATTACAGGTGTGTGCTACCACAGCTGCCTATTTTTTATTTTAGAACAGGGTCTCGCTAAGTTGTAAAACTGTGTAGGCTGGGCTCCAACTTGCAATCATCCTACCTCAGCCTCAAGAGCGTTGGGACTTGGCTGCAAAAAAAATGCCACAAGGCACTGAATTGCAGGCATGCACAACCACACCTAGTTAACTGCTTTTCATCCTTTAATTGTGAGAACATTTATAACTCTTAGTAATATTCAAGTATACATTTTTATAATTACCAGAACAACATTAATGTCTGCATACATATAATATTCCATTTAACTGCGTAATTTCTTGGCTTTTTGTTTCTTGAGACAGGGTCTTGCTATGAAGTCCAGGCTGTCCTTGATCTTATGTGTAGCCCAAACTAACATACATGTATAACTACATATAGTTATACATACATATAGTTATTAAATTCCTACAAAATGCAGATGCTTTTAGAATAGGGAATTTCTGACAACCAGTGTTCTTAACTAAAGCTCAGTAATCACAGCATCAGCCATGGCTCACACTTGTAATCTGAGCTTGTACCAAGACCCCATTTCAAAAAAGAAAAACAGCAACAGCATAAATTTAAATCACAGCACCTGCAAGAAAATGTTATTATTTTCATGTAGTTCCATCATCTAACCTTTAGAGTTGGCTAAGATTCTTTTGATTAGTGTATACCAAATTAAAGCTGTGGCATAAAACACTTTTCCTCTGGAAACAAAAAAGAATTGATTGCATGCAATTTCTTGCATTGTATAATATATACTGAGGACCCATTTGTTTATAAATATCACATAAGTGTCTTCTTAAACATGGATTTGCTACTTATATGTGTTTACTTTGGTTTCTTTGAGACAGGGTCTCTATATATCCCAGGATGGGCTTGAATTATGTAGCCCAGGCTGGCTCCAAACTCTTGCCTCAGCCTTTGGACTGCTGGGATTATAGGGGTATGCTACCACCCCAAGCTAGATTTGCTTTTTACAAGACATATTCACCAGAAATGTTTACAATTTTCAAGCAGTCAAGCCCTGTTCCCTGAACAAGCACTTATAGAAGAACAGCGCAGCTCAGAGCTGATATATTGCATATAAAGTAAGACAATTTCCTGAACCTTAATGCTCCTTACTGATTTCTGGGCTAATTTCAGGCCAACGGGAACATAAATATACAAACTTTAAACTACTACACATTAAGCTACAACTCCCCAAATGGCAAAGACTGTCACTCAGCTACCTGGCTTCATCCAGAATGCCAGAGTCAAGGGAGTATGGGTAATGGTGAGGCAATAATTTTTTTTTGTTTTTTGTTTTTTTTGGTCTTTTTGAAACAGTGTCTCACTATGCAGTTAAGGCTGGCCTTGAGCTCACTCTGTAGCCCAGGCTGGTCTTAAATTTACAAGAATCCTACTGCCTCAGCCTCCCAAGTGCTGGGATTACAGGTGTTTGCCACCATGCCTGGCCTAGCAACAATTCTTACATCACCATTTTTAGCAAGAACCACAAATTATACAACGTCTTTGAATCCACAAATTCAAGAATGTGGCATATGCTGGGCATGGTGGTGCACTCCTGTAATCCCCGCACTTGGGAGGCTGTAGCAGAAGGATCACTGTGAGTTGAGACCAGCCCGGGCTACAAAGTGAGCCCAAGGACAGCGCGAACCACGTAGTGAGACCCTTTTTCAAAAAGACCAAAAGAAAAAAAAAAAAAGTGACACATGATTTTCACAGTAGAACATCACCGAGATGGAAAATCTGTTTCAGATTAAATATTACTAGATACATGCAGCCAAGTAACAAGAACAAAATTCCAAACAAAAAATCAAAAGCATGGTTGAAATATGAAACAACTGAGCAGGTTCACTTGTTACTATCATATATCAGGAAAAACAAAATATACATTGCTTACACCTTAGGGATTTTGGAGTTGATCACTAAACAGGTTCAAACCATAGGACCCTAAAACAGGATGTGTTCTACAGTTCTAGAACAAATACTAGCTGTTAGCAAAGAGCATAAAAGTACACTGCTCATAGCTGAAATCACAATGGTATTACAATTCTCAAATAAATTTAATATGCAATCAGCATAGTGAAAAAGTACTTAACAAAAATTTTTAAAGTTCCCATCAAAGTTGTTTCTAAGCTCCTAGATTTATCTGTCCAAGTAGAAATGTAAGGAAATTTCATATTCAGAGATCTTGTCTTAAAATAAAAAAAATTAAAATTAAAATAGTAAAATAAAATAAAGGATGAGGGACATACCCAGTGAAAAATTGCATGCCCCCGTAAGCAATGCCCTGAGTTTAATCCCCAGTCTGGGAAAATCTAAAAACCACAAAAAAAAAAAAAAACCCAAACAAATGTTAACTATTTGTATCTCGAGCATAGGTAGCAGAAAAAAATCTTTTTTTTTTTTTTGAGACAAAGTCTCACTTTATAGTTCAGACTGGCCTTGAACCTACCATGTAGCTCAAACTGGCCTCAAACTTGCTGCATGCAATCCTCCTGCTTCAGCCTTCTAAGTGCTGGGATTACAGGCATGTGCTACTGTAAAAATCTTTATGAAAAATTCATTAACGAAATATAGATAGTCCGGGCTGAGGATATATAGCTCAGTGGCATAGCACCTGCCTGGCAAGTACAAGGTCCTGAGTTCCATTTCTAGTACCAAAAAACCCAAAACAACAACAACAACAAAAAAACCAAAAAAACCCCAAACAAAATGTAGACAATCCAACTGGTGTTAAATGGAAATTATATATAAACATATACATATACCCACACACGTGTATGTATCAGTAAACAGGCGTATTTATAAATTTTTTCTTTTACAGTTTTGAGTCTTTTTCCATTAGGAAAAAATAAACTTGGAAGATAACTGAATTATAAGATAAAAATTCTTATCTTAGGCACCTGAAAGCTCCCTAGGAATTTAATTAAACTATCCTATAATATGTATCTCAGTCTTTTTATTATTTTAATATATACTGTGAAAGTGGGGGAGGGTGCAAGTCCCAAACCTCTGGCCCAGATATTTAAGCCAGAACAGCTACATACTTTGGGAAATCCTGCCACTGGCAGTCACGTAGTACAAGGTGGTAGGCATGGCCTAGCAATCTTTAAAACTGTTAGATGAGTCAGTGGGCTTCGGCCCAAATTGCTTTCGGAGGGTGAATCTTGAAAGATAATACTGCTATACCACAAAGGATGTATTAAAGAAACTGCAAAGGATATGTAATATATTATACATTAACATTTTTTTGGAGTCGAGTTTCTCAACTCAAAATAAAAGCTCCAGGATATGGACTACTTTGCTGATGCTTAGCCATCATAAAAACCAAACATTTAAACAATACAGCCTGGCATACAAATGAGGCTGAAAAATCATTGTTATACTGCTGAGTCAGTTTATCTCAAGTATGTTTCCTGCATATGGGCAAAAAAACTGGCAGAAAAATTCTATTATTTATCTTACTAGATAGAAGGCTTTGAGATTATGAATACAATTTTATACATATTTGCTTACCAATATCCACTAAACACATGGATAACTTTTGCTTCTGAGAGATTGCTACATGCCAGTGATTATAACTGTTTTATGTATCTCAAGACTTTCTGAAAGTATGAGATTAAAAAACAGCCACCAATACCTTTGAAAATATAGCACTGCTTAATTACGTATTTCTTACAAAACATCGAATCCTAGTCATGTGATTCCTCTGATATCATCTAATTCAAAAGTGTCACTGACACGGGGCATGGTGGCACAAGCCTGTAAACCCAGTGTCTGGGAGACTGAAACATGAGGACTGCTTCAAGGGTAGCCTGGGTTAACAAAGTGAGTTCAAGGGCCATGTATTTAGTTCAGTGGCACAGGAGTCTGCTTGGTAAGCGTGAGGTTGTAAGTTCCATCTCCAGTACCAAAAAAACAAAAAACAAAACAAAAGCCAAAAACCAAAGTGAGTTCAAGCCATCCTGAACTACATAGTGACACCTTACCTAAAAAAGACCAAAAAAGGAGGAGGTTGGGGATTTAGCTCAGCGGCATAAGTGCCTGCCTTGCAAGTGCATGGTCTCGAGTTCAATCCCCGGTACCAATAAAAAAAATAAATAAAAAAGACCAAAAATACCCAAACAAAAAAAAAAAAAAAAAGGAAAAAAAGCTTCATTGAGGAATTGGGAGATTAAGGATGGGTAAAAACAGGGTAAATATGATCAAACTATATTACTTAGGCACTGAAGCCTCCCCCTCACTAAAGTCAGACTAGGTGGGTAGATAGAGCAAGGAGAGATACAGATGGGGGAGCTGAAAACGATTACGTATGTCGTATACATTTATGAATCTGCCAAAATGAAACCCATTAATTTGTAAAACAAATATGCATTAACAAAAAATTCAAGAGTTGGGTGTGGTGGTACATGTCTAAAATCCAAGTATTCAGGAGGCTGAGGCAGAAGGATCACAGTGAATTTTGAGGTCAGCATGAGCTACATGGTGAGTTCAAGCTATCCTGAACTAGTGAGACCTTGTCTCAAAAAACTCCAAATACGTTTCACAGAAAAAGCAAGTCAGACCCCAAAGCAGCTCTTCTGCCCTACTGTTACATGAGTTTTTAAAATTAAATCAAATTCTCTAATTTTAAGTCTACTGACAAAAATTTGTTAGTTGTCTCCATTCTGATCTGTGCCTTATCTTCTCCCAATATCTATCCTATTGTAACTGCTGTACAGTGTTTACCTTTTCCCCTTTCATCTTCTTCTCCAGCTCTCATTTTCCTGGAAATAGAAAAGCTCTTTTCCATTAACCACTTACCTCTCATGCTAAGAATATTATTACATGCATCTAGTATTGTTAAAACTATGAATAGTTAAGTACAGCAAGCCCACAACTTATAAACAAGTTCCATTCTTAGAGAATATTTGTAAGCCAGATTCATTTGGAAGGTCAACGAAGTGAGTCTCATACACCTCTGACACAGTCTCTTCCACATCACCAATGGTTTTCCTTTTGCTTCCACATATCCTGGCTTAACTGAGCACTGTACCACTGTACACTATCACACTTTAAAACAAGCACACAGCAGCACAACTGTGACAATGTCAACAGACCTGTGAATACTTCCATGATCTGTTTGCATCTATGTATGTTTGTAATGCAAGGTTTGCTGGTATTTGTGAAAGTTCACAACTCTAATGTTCACAAGATGGAGACTCACTGTATAAATAGAGTAAGAATTTAAAATTAACTCTTTTACTATCCATTCTAAATCCAATATAATTGAGCATTTATTATTTTGAAGAAGTGTCTATTACCAAGAAATAGAACCCAAATCAAATATTACTTGAGAAATCAAACTGACTCATATTTATGTATTTTTGCTACAATACAAGCACGTTCCAGATTAACCAAGAAATCAAAATGCAAAAAAAAAAAAAAAAAAAAAAAAAATCAAAGCAGAAAGGTAGGTTTTGAAGCTTGAGGTCTGGTAAACAGTTCCTTTCTTCCCTATGTAATCAACTTAGGTATTCATAATCACACAATTGGAACACCAAAATGTTTTTGTCAGTGTATGTTTCAATTAGATGGAGAGAAAAAGAAAATCTCACCCCCAATGGTACTCTCTTGAAATTCATGAAATTGGCCTTTCACAAAACGAAGCACTAGGCTTGATTTGCCAACAGCAGACTCTCCCAGAAGTACTAGTTTGAACTGGCATATTTTATTTCCAGTATTTGGCCCGTTAGGTCTTGTTGCTCCTCGATTAGCCATGTCCAAATTTGAAAGAAGTCCCTAATTTTAGACTCCTAAATGAACTGCCAGGATGCAAGGTGTCAATGTTTTTCTTTCTGGAAGTAAATAAATCTGTAAAGAAACAAACATACAAATAAATGAAACAAATCTAGTATAAATTACATTAGTAAAGTCTGTCCATAGCATATTACTGTGACTAATATAATTCCAAGTGGACATTCAAGCTTTTTAAAACTATATTTTAAAGAAAATAATCTAAAGGCTTAAGATTCAATGCTAAAATTACTTTCTAATTTTCAGAGGTTAAAAACACCCAAACCAAACCAAACCACCCCACAAATTTATCTTCACTACTTTGCACTGTGCCAGCTGGCATTTTAAGTATTTAACACAGCCGCCAACAATATAGTTGGTACTATTTACACTCCTTGAAAATGAGGAAGCAGAGACAATGAAAAGTTAAGCAACTTGACTGAAGTCATACAGCAACTGTGACAAAGGTGACAGAGCTAAGTTTCAAGCCTAGGCAACCTGAGAGGTGACTCAAAAGCTTGGGTTTTAAAGTCAGACTGTTTAGGTTAAAGTTACTTGGAGGAAAGTTAATAAATGAAAGGCTACAACAGAACCTAGAGTTTAGCACTTGAAGGCCTCTGGTTAAATGAAATGTTTTTCATATAATTAATGGAAATTTTAGAGAAAAAATACTTTAGGATCTCACTATGCAGTTCAGGCTGGCCTTGGGCTCACTTTGTAGTCCAGGCTGGTCTCTTGCAACGATTCTCCTGCCTCAGCCTCCCGAGTACTGGATTATTAAGAGTGCCCCACCACGCCTGGCTCAGCTGTTCTTCATTTAGTAGGCCTAGCAGTGGTTTACATTAATTGTGAACTTTTTGTTTTGAGGTTAACAATATATGCCATTATTCTCTATTTAACAATACTTTGAAGAAAACTAGTTTAATTTTCAATGTCAAATGAATTAGTGAATATTTATTTATTTGGTACCAGGGATCTGGTTCCATTAGTGAATATTTAAAGTGCCCTTTTAACATTCAAACTGCCAACCTACTCAGGAGGCTGAGGCTGGACGACCAAGCCTGAGGTCAGCCTTTACCACTCAGTGAGAGATTGTCTCAAAATAAAACTTCAACAAAGGGCTATGGGTGTAGCTCAGTGCTAGGGCACCTGCCTTCTACATGCAGGGCCCATTCAATCCTATATAGCCAGTCTGGGTCATACAGTGAAGGGAAAGCCAGTCTGAACTGCAAGGTGAGCCCTTGTTTCAAAAAACAAAAAGGAATTTGCCTTGCCTATAAAATCTGAGTAATACAAAAAGCATCCTTTAGAAAATGGAGACACAACCCGTACTCTTAGGAAGAACCAAAATAGTGAAAATGGCCATACTTCCAAACCCATTACACAGTTTTGATGAAAACTCAATTAAAATTGCAAAAGCATAGCTCACGGAATTAGAGAAAACAATCCTAAAATTCACTGGAACCAGAAGAGACCTAAAATACCAAAGGCAATCCTGGACAACAAAGACAAGACGGGGGCCTCACAATCCCTGACTTGAATTATGTACTATAAAAACTACTATGATAAAAACAGTATGGTACTGGCAAAAAAACAGGCCTGAACATCAGTGGAACAGATTACAAGATGAAGATACAATTCTAGACACACTAAACCACCTTATCTTTGACAAAGGTGCCAAACACATTCACTGGAAGAATGATAGCCTCTTTAATAAATGGTGCTGGAAAAATTGGCTCTACACATGCCAAAGATTAAAACTGGACCCGTGTCGTCTTTTACCATGTACTAAGCTAAAATCACAATGGATCAAAGATCTTAACTTTGTATTCAAACAGAAACATTAAATCTCCTAGAAGATAAGAGTAGATAAAACTCCTGAAGACAAAAACTGTGTGAACAAAACCCCAATTGCACAGGAACTATCATAAAGAATCAATAACTGGGATCTCATTCTACTGAAAATTTTTTGCACAGCAAGAGAAGCCACCAACAAGTGAAGAGACAACCCACAATGTGGGAGAAAATGTTTGCCAGCTATACATACTCAGACAAAAGATTATACTTGAGAACATAAAAAGAACTATAACAATAATCAGATTTAAAGACCCATTTCCAAAAATAGGCATCTGAGGTGAATATACACTTCTCAGATGAAGAAATACAAGCAGCAATATGTTAAAAAATGTTACATCACTGGTCATTTGAGAGATGCAAATTAAGACAACACTTATATTCCACCTCACCCTAGAAAGAATGAATGGCTATCAACAAGAAATCAGCCTGTAATCCCTGAACTTGGGAGGCTGAGGCAGGAGAATCCTTGTAAATTTGAGACCAGCCTGGGCTACAAAGTGAGCTCAAGGCCTGCCTGAACTACACAGTAGGATAAAAAGTCTCAAAAAGAGAAAACAAAAATGAAAACAAACAAACATAAAAGAAACCAACCAATAACAAATGCTGGAGGGGCTGTGGGGAAAAAGGAACCTTCCCCACTTTGGGGGGAATGTAGACTGGTACAATCACCGTGGAAATCAGTGTAGAGAGTACTCAAAAATACTAAGACCAGAGGTCTCATTCGATTCCTCTTCTTGGTATCTTCCCAAAAGAATCAGAAGCATCATACTGTATGCACACTATTTGTAATAGCCAAATCTTAGAAACAACCTAAATGCCCATCGACTATGGAATGGATTTAAAAAAAAAAAAAAAAGAGTGGTATTCTATACAATGGAGTACTATTTAGCCACAAACAAGGATAAACTGAAGATTTTTATAGGTAAATGGCTGCAACTTGAGATCCCATTCATAAGTGAAATAAATTAGACATACACATGTAAACATATTGTCTCACTTGTGACAGAAGCTGAAAGAAACACATGTATATGTATATATACATGTGTACAAAAAATAGTTATACTGATTTCTCTGAGTTCATTGAAGAGAAAGATTTGTGCTGGTATTGTTCAGACAATTGAATGCAGATGTCTTGTGCTCTGGGTGAATGATTTGGGGATGACAATGTGCAATGTATGTACCACTTTTGCCCCCCTGATTGATGTGTTTTGAAATTTTTCTTTTTGAAACAAAATGGATTTGAAAAAAAAAAGCATCCTTGATAATGATGAATTTGTTAATAAACATTCATGAAATGTTAGATCTCAAACCAATAAAAATCATTTTTTGTCTTATCTCATGGTCCTTATCTTTTAAGAGTCCTTATATTCTATCAATACACACTGTCATACTACAGATGAAATGATATGAACTGCTCCCAACCAGTGCAGTATAATCAAGCTATCCTATGTCACTCCTTAAAAATATACCAGATTTGGCTATGCCGATTTCCACCTATTCCAATTCTTTAATACACGTGTCTCTATTTCCATAATACCTAACTTGCATAGCTGTTGTGAGAAATGGGAATACATAAACAATCTCTACTACAGTGCTTAGTGTATAGAAAGGACTGAAACTGGCAATTAAAGCAGTCCTTTGATAATGCTCATACAAAATAGATTGTCACAGGCTGCAAAAAAGATACAGATTATCGATTTAAATACTTTCCAAATAGCTCTTAAGTACACAACAATAAATTAACCAGAACAACATGCTCACTAAATGTTGTGGTCCAAGCCTGTAATTGCAGCACTTAGGGATGGTGAGATAGGAGGACACCCATGAGTTTGAGGCCAGCCTGGGCTGCAGTGAGTTGGTTAACTTGAAATGCATACCCAGAGCCTGGCTTAAAAAAAAAAAAAGGCCAAAAAAAGCTCTGAATTTCTATAGTTCCAAAATTTCAGGAAAACACTGTCACACAAAAACCAGAGATTCTAATTTAGCTCTTTGAGGTTTAAAGCTATTGAATCATGTTTACTCTTAAATATCTCAAATTAAACTTAATAATAGTAGTTACTATAACGTTAAGGTTAAAACTTATGTGCAGGGGCAACTAGCCCCTGTAATCCAGCCCAGGCTGTGGAGCAAGCCTGTAATCCCACAGCCTAGGGAGACTGAGCAGAAGGATCAATGAGAGTTCGAGGCTACTGGCCTATATACGATGACTTCAAAGTCAAGGGTCTCAAAAAACCTAACTGAACTGAACCAAAGTAAACCAAGGGCAAGATTTAGATTGCAACTCAGTAGACCATTTAAGCATGCAAAAGGCCCTGGGTTCAATCTGCAGCACGTACAGAAAACAGACCTAAATAAAAAAAACCTCATCCAATCCCTTAAATTCACTGTTTACTGAAACTTTTGTCTTGCTTTGCAAAACAAGGATTTTGCCCAACGTGTGTTTTAAAATCTTTGGAAAACAATGAGTATTCTATCGTTAAAAAAACCGAAACACCCTTTGATCAAAAAGTTATCGCTAGGCACTGCTCTGCGTACTTTTGTTTACAACAATCCTGTGAGTTCAAATTACCTGTTTTATCCTAAGAATAGATTCTGGGCAGTCCTGAGTGTACCCTGAGGTTTACACATACATGCTTTTTCTTGTGTGAAACGCAACTGGCTCACCAGTACGGTTCCATTAAGAACTATGATGTTCACAGTTTAACAAGTCCGAAAGTCGGGGCGGGGGGGGATACCCAGGTTTTATGGAAAGGAACACCAGAGCAGGTTTCAGGGTCTCTACCCACTAGGAGAGTTCAACGGCCTAGTTATTTTAAATTTCTCTAAAGCTGCGGTTCACGACCTCCAGAAGACGACACGCGTGTCTCTAGCCAGCCTATTCTGACGAGTTTCCCACCACGTCCACCGCCTGTCTCGGAAAGTCGCTGAGGCGGAGCTCCCCCAATCCACACCTGCTGCAGGCCAGGCTTCGGTCTGGAGACCACCGGAGTTGCTGGCTGCCGGCCCCGCACTTCCCGAACCCGCGCCTTCTCTCGGCCCTTCGGCCGTCCTCCCATTATCTCCGTCCTCCCATCCTCTCCGGAGCCTGACCTAGTTCCAGATGAGACCCCCGGGACTGGTAGGGCCGGGGCCAGGCAGAACCGCGGCCTCCAGCCCGCTTTCCACGGCGCCATCTTGTGAAGGGAAGAGGGTGACACCCGTCGCCAACCTAGTCCCCAAATCCCGATCTCTACAGCTCCCTAAGGGATGAGTCACAAGGCCTGGCAAGACTACAGGACAGGCTCGATGGCGCGTGAGAGGGCGGGAAGGGCTGCAGACACGCCGGGGACCGCGGATAAGCCGGGGTTGGGGACCGCGCTACGCAGAGGACAGGCAGTTTGCTTACCTGAGTCCGCACCACGCGGAGCCGCGGGGCCACGGCTTCCCGGCAGCAAGGCCCAGGCGTGGTCCGCAGAACGAATGAGCCCGCAGCTGCGGCGTCGTTCCCTCGCTCCTCTCCCCTCACACTGGACTCTGCGGGGCTTGAGCCGAGGTACCGCCCCTGTCAGGCTGCGTCTCCGCCTCTCTCCGCTCCGCCTTCCTCCTTCCTTTTTCCTCCTCCTCCTCCACCGCCGCCGGCGCTCGAGTTCTAATTCTTCCTCCTCCGCCCTCCTCAGCCTCCTCCCCTCAGGCACGCCGCCTGCCCCTTCACGAACCAAAACACAAACACTCAAGTCCCGGCCCTGCAGCTACTTCCGCCGCCCGGTGTCGACCCCGCCGCCACGTCGCGGCACGCAGCACGCTGCGTCTCTTCGTCACTTCCGGCCGGCGCCGGTCCGCTCG
>PVJX010029851.1:0-22563 GCA_004027295.1 Dolichotis patagonum | reverse complement strand
AATATTATTTAGTTAAGCCTCTGATACCAATTATAAACCAGTTGTGTGCTCAAGCCTCTCTACTGCCGTGGCTTGGCTAAACTTGGTCTTCACTCTACTTCTGACCCAGTCCCTTCCCTTAATTTCCTGGTCTTCATTCTTCATCTTCCTCTGCCTTTGACCTATGTCTCTCCCTACCCTACCATACTTATCTCAGTAGAAGCCCATGCCAGTACCTCTACCAACTCTGTCCCCTCTCTATTTCTACAGGAAAACCCAGCCTCACTCAACATTTAATGAGGTTGGTGATTCTGTAGGGGATGGTGAGAAGGCAAGGTCAGGTTCCACCCTCTGCTCCTGCTCCCAACAACTTACCACTTTCATTCTTTGGGAAGTACAGTCCATGTTCTCCCATTGCTTCCCTTCAGCCCCTCAGGAACTCTTGACGAATCTATTGCTCCATCCCAGAAGATTCATCATCCTGTAACATTCTTTGTTTGTCACTATTCTTCTCAAAGCCTAGCACTCTTGGGTGCTTACTACCTTCCTCATTTATAGACCCTACAGACTGAGTGGCTTTTAGAGTCAGATGAGCCACCTACGTCGGTTCTGTAAACTACTGATCAACCACACCCTCGCAAGGTTTTGTCGTATGACCTACTGTCAGGCCAAGTTCTCTCTCCCTGATTCCAGACTGGCAAAAGCAATTGGTTATACAACAAGCTAAGGGAAGAGACCAAGTGATGTCTCAAGATTTATAATGTCTAGTTTGGCGTGGCTCAAATTTACAGGTCAACCATTCTTTGAGCTGATATCTATAAAGTATGGTTAATACTTACTGAGGATCTCCTCTGGACTAAGCCATACTACAAACATTGTCTTATTTAACTTTCATAACAAGTACCTAAGACTTTTAACAGACAAGGAAACTAAAGCTTAGAGAGGCTTAGATATTTAATCCACTAGCCCAATAGACTAGAGGGTTAAGTTAGACATCAAAGCAATAAGGTCTCAACATAGCAAATATGACAGCTCTTTCATATTTTTTTTTCTAAAACTAGAATTTCTTAATCCTGGTGACCAAACTTGAATCCATTTAAACAGAGGAAGAAGACTCACATCAACCAGCTGACATCTGAGAGTACAGAGAAATAACCTGGCTCTCAAGGATTAACCTTCTCAGTATTCTCTTAGGCATGAAACATCCTTGTTTCTCTCAACTCCCCCCCATTTCTAACCCTGCATGTGGTGTGAGAACGGCTTTCAGCTTTACAAAGCCTCTGTAGACATTTTCTGTCTCTCTTACGTTTACATAACAGGGCTGCATATCTGATTAATTTGATGATCTCCAGCCAATCTGATATTAGAGCCGCAATTTGTGGTAAAATCTTATTTACTTACCTAATACAATTCAAAGAGCTTCTTATATTCAATTTTAAAAACCCAACAATAATTTCTTTTATAGCTAAACCATGAAATGAGAAACAGCATTGGTTTGGTAGATTCCCAGACAAAGAAGAGCCCATAAGCCTGGTGGTCTTGTAACACTGATCTGCTGGGACTGGAAGATAAAGACATCCTTAGTCACCTCATCTCCCTTGTAGCCCATAGATAATAAAGAGAGTTTTGTCAACCAAACCTTTCACCTATTCCTGGAGCTCAGGGGGATGACAATGCAGTCAGCCAACATTCTGGACAAATAGTCCCCATGGAAATTTCTGCTGATTGAACCCATCTCTCCTTGCTTGTTCTGAAGCAGGATCAGAGCTCTGCTGCTGACTGTGTGGCTTTCCCAGAAGATTTGGAAATATGCTTGATGTGGGTATAGGATGAGGGCAGGGAAATTCTTGTGGCCTAGGGGCAGAGGTAGGTTCCAAACACAACATTAGGGTTTGGCAAAGCCCATGAACATCATGCCAAGACCTTTTCCCTCCACTTTTAAGTCCATATGGGTTTCAAAGGAAACTTGGTCTTCATTTTAAGAGTGAGTGCACATTACAGCTTGCAGAGATAGTAGCACTGGGGACTGGTACCTAGAGTAACTCACCTTTTTTTTCTTATCCAATTTCTATTTGTTTATTGGAATCCAGTCACTTCCACCAACACTTTTCCATCAAAGCCAGCCCCCAATAACTACTAGTCTGTGACAACGTAACACTGATTCTACTAAGGTGGCTCTTGACTACCACAGACAGGCTTATGGCATCTTTTGAAAGCTTTATGGGTAAACACACAAACTATGTACATGCATATATACACATAAATACACATAATTTACAACTTTTCATGCATTTGCTAAAAACTGCTTACCAGGAACCTAGTACTGTCCAGTGTTGTAGTTGGCACTGGGGACACAGTGGAAAACAAGATTAGCAAGGTCTTGACCCTCACAGACCTCACAAGGGGAACCGTATGTCTCAATGGTTGTACTTGTGGGATTTTAATTTATAGAGGTGACTAAGTGATGACAGGGAAAGGCTAATACCATTGAAAGGAGAGGTTCATTACTTACATTTCCTGAGAAAAAAAAGCACCATGCCATGCCATCCAGGACCATGTGGGGAGGCATCAGATATGATTAGAAGCCAGAAGCAGGAGTGAAGAGCACAAAACTTGGGAAGTAGAATTTATTGGGGTTTCTTCAGGAAAAGCCAGGAAGGGCAGAGTAAATAGTTTAGAAATGGCTAATTTGAGTAATACCAACAAGTTTGGGCTTTGGGAGTGGGTTTTGATGTCTAATTCCTGGTCTTTGGATGAGTTAGGGCTAGAGAAATACTGGTGTGGTACGTGAGAGTTAACAGGACAACTGGGAGAATAGATGGGGTTGGTCTATTTTTTGGTTTTGCTGGGAAGAGTGGGCCTTTTGTTATCTTCCAGAACCGTCCCATTCTGAGATAGTCAGTCTCTTTTTGAAAAACAAGTTTTTTTTAATTTAAAGAGAAAAAAACAACAACCAGACAAAACAGAAAAATGGTAGCAACAATACAGAATTCCAAAGGGAAAAAATAAAAGAACAAAAACAAACAAAACAACAACAAAAAAAAAAAACACTGAGAAATCACCACTTGATACATTACATACTCTCATCATTGGAAATAGTTGTTCAAATTACAAAATTAAAGCATACAAAGTAGACATTCAAACAATGAGACTGTTAACAGTTCTGCTCAACAATCTAACAAAAACAGTAATATGGTCATCTATCTTACACACTTATACATACATGCAGTTATATCCTTTAGAGCACTTGCTTTTCCTCTGTTTTTTACAGTAGCAATTACACATTTTGGGTTTTATTACTCCTACAGTTCTTATTACTTTTTACACTAGAGAAACAATGTGATATTTATAAATATGATTCTTATTTATTTCACTAATGAGGATAGTCTCAAGTTGTCTCCATTTACCTATGAAGGCCTCAAAATCATCCTTTTTATAGCTAAGTAATATTCCATTGTGTAAAAATACCACATCTTTTTTATCCACTCTGCGGTTGATGGGCATCTTGGTTGTTTCCAAGATTTCTCCATTACAAATTGTGCTGCTATGAACATGGGTGCACATATATCACTGTGATATGACCTTTTCAGTTTTTCTGGGAAAATACTCAGGAGGGGAATAGCTGGGTTGAATGGAGCTTCCAGTCCTAGTCTTCTGAGAATTTTCCATACTGATTTCCATAGTGGTTGCACCAGTCTGCACTCCCACCAACAGTGGAACAGTGTTCCTTTTTCCCCACAGCCTCGCCAACATTTGTTATCAGTTGATTTCTTGATGGCAGCTATTCTTTCCAGTGTGAGATGATATCTTAATGTTGTTTTAATTTGCATTTCTCGAATGACCAGTGAAAACAAGTTTGGTAATATGTCAAAAAGCCATAAAATATGTGGGGGCATAATTAACACTTTTTACACATTAAGGTTAGGTAGAGACAACAAAAACCACTTCAGATATTGCAATCCAGAAGAGAGTTAGCATAGAGATTATTAGAAGGGCAGAAGAGGAAGTGGGGTCCTGACTAGACTATTTGTCTCAAGGGCAAATAAGCTGAGCTTTGACATACAAGGAAAGATGCTGCTACTAATACTGTGATCCTTCATACTCATCTTCCACTCACAAAGTTCAAGACAAAGTGCAGGATGCTGTGCATCTACCATGGTTGACTCTAATACTTGTAGAGCTTTGCTACCAGCAAAAGAACTTTATACATGTTTTCTGGGTTTCAGAAAGGGACAGAGAAAGGTACACATATGCCTACAGATTTCTGTGCTCCAGACAGCATAGCACACCTCAGAGACATGTACTAAACACACAGGATTGGACTGGCTCTCTGTCTTGCACTTGATCAATAGGTTTTTAGACCAGGCAATCATCATGGCTGGTCTTTCTCTCCTAGGTTGGACTGATCTGCAGTTCCCAAATTTTTTTCTCAGTTGAAAAGCCTCTATTCACCCTGACAATATAGGTAAAGCATTGACTTTTCCACTGTGCAACATTTTCTTCATCCAGCTAAGAACTAGCCACTCCCTCCTTGGGCCCCAGGCTCACATGGGAGCAGTGGTGCACCTTTGTTACAGTACCTGCCATACTTCTTTGCTCTTAACACTGATGTTTCTCTGCCCAACTATAAGCTGCATAGGGTTATTCCAGGCATACCATGTACACAAAATGCATGATTACCGGATGTGCAAAGCCAGGGCTATTATCACAGACCTAATACACAGGTAAGGATTCCAGGGGAGCCCAGGGCAGTCAGAAAAGAATCAAGTACACAAGTTCTATTTTCATCAAGGCTGAAATTTTAGCGGTGTTAGCTCTGGTATTGCTTGGGGCAAGACTGCAGTAAATGATTGAATAAGGTAACCTGAGCAGAGAGTAGGAAACAGAAACAAATTAATATCTTTGCTGTCACTCAGAGATACTAGTTTCCAATGGAACTAAAAGAGATATAGCTCATGTGAGAAAAATGAATAGAAAGGATTATAGCGACCAGCATAATAGGAAGGCCTTAGCACTGACTCAAGGCATAGCTAGATCCAGTCTACACCTTTCAACATCAGGGATCCGTCATTTTCCTCTGTGAGACATGTTCTCAAATGGACTCTTTCCATATGACAGCAAAGGTGATTATCAAAGCCCTTAACTTGTGTTGTACCCGTTTGGCAACCTCTCTAGAAACAGAGTCTCTTTCTCAATACTTCCAGTAAAATCTTTCAGCACTCTGACTTGGCCCAATTTGGTCCTAACTACCCTCCATCCAAAGCCAGAAGAATAGAAAATTCAGGCTTCTACCCACATGTGTTGTGACCACCCCTAAAGTCTTGTGGGCTCCGAGGGTCAGATCAGTCTGTGGCTGAGAGTGTAGGAAAATATAGGTGAGGGAGCTGGGTAGTGGAGAATGGGTAGGAGGAGGGAGGACACCAGATACTTCCACAGTCGACATCTAGTGCTCTGCTGTCTCCAAAGCCTCAGTCTTCACTTTGAATGATACTTTAAATTCTTTAAAAGCAATAGCAAAACACCATCTATCCTCATGGCAGTTCTTGGATGAGCTGCCGAGGGAGATTGGTACAAATGGGAAAAAATTGACATCATTTCTAAGTTTCAGTCAAGACTGGAGAGAGAAAGAAAAAGCCCATCAGTTTCGGATCTTGAGCAGTAAGACCAGAGTGAGAGGGAAGGGAGAAAACGCTTGGGATGTAAATGTAGTGAACAGCAGAACATAATTAAAAGGAAGTGCTTCCTCTCGTTTGTCAGTCGGGCCTGTGAGGAACAAGAGGAGTACCTTCTCTGGAGCCTCAGCTGCTCGCTGCCTTTCCAGCTACCTCCTTGGGAAGAATGAGGCCTTAACAACTAGCACGGGGTCAGGGCTGGCCTCCACCCAAGTCCAAACAGTACCCCCATTGAGGGACCTCAGGGGCAGCCCTGGATGCCTCTCCCTTCTCCTGCTCCCCTCAATGGGCCATTTGTGGGACTAACAAGGACTGGGAGACATGCTGCCCATCTCCTTCTGGGCCTCAGCAGCTGCAGGATTCCTCAGAAACTCCACAGGACCCCTGCACATCCTTGCAAAAAGACCAGCAGGAGAGATGCCGGATTCAAAAAAGGATTGCCAGAGGCGTCCTGGAAAAGAGAAAAAAAATTACTTCTCAGTGCTCTTCCTCTCCTATTCTGGGATAGGAACCCCTCACCCCAAATGTGCAGTATTTGGTATCTTGCCTTCTCACAGCTCAGATACCCGCCTGCCTGCTCCATCCTCCTTGCTGGCTGGAAGACAAAAGATAAAGGAAGGATGATTTTTCCCTAAGGCTGAGAATTTATGATTGCAGCCATATCCAAACATTTTGTCTTCAGTGCTCACTTCCTCTGCTGAAATAAAGTGACTAGAAATAGAAAGTGGCACCCAAAAATATTCTCATAGACACCAGGATCACAACTCTCACAGAAGAACAGCTGGCAGTAATGCGTTGTCTCTCTCTTTTGCCCATTAAGTAATAGTTTCTATTGTCCCAAGAAAACAGACTAACAGACTGTCCAGAACAAACAGGTAAAGACAAATCATCCTTGAATTCCTACTTCTGTAAGATACAGAGGTTTCCTCATGTGTTTTCTTTAAATGCTGCAAGTTTAAACCCTGCCCAAAGCTTTCTCCCTCCAGGAGATTGTAATTGTGCATCTCCCATTCTGTGAATATTCCCACTGTTTGTAGGATGAAACAGATGTAGTGTGCATGAATAGGTGGAAATTTGCAGAAGTGTAAACATTCCTGGATTCCAGACATTGCGCCTTACATGTGGTAATATTAGGGTGTTGTCCCCTCTCTTCCCAGACCAACAGCTGGGATAGAAGGGAGATGGGAAATCTTCAGAGATGACCTCTACCTGCTTTTTGATACCCTCTCAAAGTAGATCTGACAATTTTGTACTTTGTTCCCTTCCTGACTTCCTTACCAAAATGTTGATATCTAGCCTCATTCTTCAGGGTAGGAGGATCTTCACCTCCCATGCCAGCCCATTAGACTTTTATACAAATCTCATTTGTTAGAGAAGTCTTCCTTGCATCAAACCCTCAATGATTTCTCTCAAATATCCAGATGTTTTATCCCAGTGCTATACATTCTAATTCAATGAAATGCTCTTTGAGTAAAAATTTTTGCCAGGCATATAGCTTAGCAGCACAAGTGCCTACCCGGCAAGTACAAGGTCATGAGTTCAATCCTCAGTACAAAAATATATAAATAAATAAATAAGAAAATTTTAAAAATATGTCACACAGAAATCATTCATGTCTCCTCCTAAACAGTCCCTTTTTTTTTTTAGCTAAATCATATCTCCATTCAATTGTATTTTTTAACCTAAGATCTAATATTTATTTTTTAGCTATATCCTCCCAACATCAATTCATTGATCTAACATGTGGTGTTCTTACCAAGTTTGACTTAATTTGTAGTCTTCCAAATGTGTATAGTCTACCAACACTCGACCATATCTTCTCTACTTTCAAACTGTTAATAAAAGTGAAGGCAAGATTAAGAAACTCAGTTAAAAAGACCTGAAGCCCAGTGTCAGAGATGTCACAATGTCATGTTCATAACCATTGTATTTAAGTACAGCAAAAACCAATGCTGGACACTGGAGAGTTCAACCTTTCTTGGCCAACAGCCATCTCACATAAAAGAATAACTTACTGTCAAGCATAAGGGAGTATTTTTATATTTTTTTTAATCTGGCCCTTTGATGCAGGCGTTCAGTATTGTTTCTTGTATCCTGCATACAGATAGCTGTGAGTGAAGAAGTCACAGCTTTTTACACTATCATATGCGTTAGATAATGGGGTTCTTCCCTTTAAAGAGGATTTTTACTAAAATAATATTCTTGCCAAAATCCTGTATACTTCTTTCTGCAACAGATTCCTAAATCAAAACCCTATACAATTAACTTGACAATTAAATCCTAATCAAAACCTTAAATATGTGTTTTCCTGAGATGCTCTAAATACTACCCAGAGGTTCTATGTTTCTTGGGGGCAATAAAGCCTTTCTGTAAATTATTTCCAGAAACTAGCTTGAATTCCATATTCAAGTTCTTGTGAAACAGATTTGACTATTAAGTCAAAGCAGCTCCTAGAGCAGGGGCCTCCCAGTTTGAAGACAGAAACCCCCTTTGGCAAAGTCATGTGAAAAATGCAAGCACGTCTCAAACTGATGCTTTTCTTAAGCCATTCCCCAGCTTCATGACTAACAGAGGTTGAGTGTAAGCTGAAAAATGGATTGAATAATAACATGAGAGTAAGTGTTGCTTATTTGAAATTTCAAATGGAAAATAAGTTACTTAAAAGTCATAGTAAGTTCAGGTTTTCAACCAATCAACATATGAGATAAATGATGACAATTCTATTATTTTTGGAGTTCAAGTCCAGTACAATATTTCCTATAAGATCCTAGTACAATAATAAATAGAATCATACTTCACTTTGCCACATTTCAGCCTTATGAAGAAACCTTCTGAATTGGGAAGAAACCTTCCCAACTACTCAAAGAGGCTGACGCAAAATGATTGCTTAAGCTCAGGAACTGGAGGCCAGCATGGACAATATAGCAAGACCTCGTCTCAAACAAAAATGAAAACAAAAACAAAACGAGAAACTTTCCAGAAAGAACCTTTCTTTCCAAAGCCTATTCAAGTTATAACACACTCTTCTCAATCATTTTGTAGGAACTATTCTACTGAAATATTACTTCCTTCATCCACTTCTAATGTCTACCTGTGTGGGATGCCATGTATATTAAATGAGGGAAGTAATACAGCATTTTTAAAGAGTTAGCAAGCAAAATAAACAGTATGATATAAATGTGCAAAATAACAGAAGTATTTTAGAAATCAAAGTTCATCTATACGATGGAACAGCATTCAATTCTTTAAGATTATTTTGCCATCTCTACAAGGAGAAGCCTCCAAGTAGATATTTGCAGCTTCTTTCAATGGTGGGGAAATCACTCAGGTAATAGTAGAGAAAATCAAGAACCAAACCTGTATACACAGAATGAGACCTCTGCTCCACAAAGAGTCTAGAGGAAAGCACACCAGATTATCAACTGGGATTATAAGAGTAGGGATGATGGCAATCTTATTGTTGGAGCTTTCTTATGCTTCTCAAGACTCCTGGGTAGTCACTGCTTTTATGAAAATGGGAACCATTGGGATTTCCTTAGGTGGACGCCTGCCTGGCAGATGCAACACTGTGTTTTGGCTGGCACTTACTCTTATCCCAGAAAAGAAATATTTTATTCTACAGACTCAGTTCCAACACCACCCATGGAGGCCTCTACACCCACCCAAACTCACATCCCACTGTGAGCTCCCTGCTTCCTCCACCTTCATCTTTAACATTCTGTACAGTCCTTTTACAGTCCTCCTCACATCTGCACTGTGGGATCTCAGTAAAAGTGAAACAGCACGCTCATACTGAAGAGAGTTTAACACAGAGATTCTTCACCAAGAAGCAGGACTTAAGGAAATCACAAAAGATAATGCATAACCCAGAGCAAGTAAGAGTAGGTCTGTTATTACTGCTGAATTGAAAAGATAAAAAGAGGGAGTAATTCCAGAGCCTGGGAAAAGAAGGAAAGGAATGTTTGACAGGAGTTTCAGCCTTCAGTAGAGAGATGCAACCACCCTAGAGTAAACCCCCGGGGAAGGAACTAATAGAAATGCTGGGAACTTTGCCCTCTTCCCTCCTTCCAGCTGGAAGCAAGGAGGGAGCAAGGAGCCTTTTGATGTAGTCTGCTTGGGCAACCTCAAGGCAGGAAAGCAGGAGAAAGGTAGTAAGTGGACCTCGAGGGCAAACCAAAGACCCACCATAATAACACATCATGAGTATTGACTGACAGATGTAGGCTAAGTGTCTATAGACCAAGGCTGTCTCCTTCTTTTAATACTGCAAAATATTGTGTCCCATGTGCTGCAGAAATCAGGTCTTTCTCTCTGCCCTTCTTTCTTTCCAAGGAGTTTGGGGGTGAGGCCTCCTGGGCCCCTCCTTGCTGCTTTCTGCTTAGTTCTAACATTTTTCCCTCCCCTCTGGCTTCCCCTCTTCCACGTATCAGTCTTATAACTAACAAAATAAGGAACAACTTGAAACTCTTTATTAGACAACTCTTTCATAGATACTTATTAGCCAATTCTCCACCATGAGGAATTTCTCCATTACGCTCACCATCATCTTCTAAGAATCACATCCTCTTCAAGGCCTTTCATATCTTCCTCTATTATAAATCCTCTAAAATCCTAAATTCTGTTACATTTCTTCTTTGTCTAAGCCTTAGGATATTTGAAGGTTTGAATACAAAAGGTTTTTTTCTGAAACACCAAAATGACAAACTTTGTGAATAAAGTTGTATTTGAATCAAGGTCAAAATTAGGGTGAGGAAATTGAGGCAAAGGCATACTCTTGTAGGATCAGATCCTCTCTGTTTAAAATGTTTGCACCTTGCTCATGATGAACTTGTTTCATTAATTTTGATTTAAAAAAACTGTATTATAATACATTTATTTTTATTAGTAAGATTCTTGTTATCTCTAATTTTGCATCCAAGACAAAGTGCCTCATTTAAATGACTTAGTTCTTACTCCCCCAGTTGTGGGGGATTAAAGGAAGAAACTCATCTTTCCACATTAAAAATGCCCATTAAGGAGTTCTTCCACACCAAAACCAGAACTTGCCTTCCAATTCCTGCTAATTTTTAATTGTTTTTATTACCCGTCCTTCATTGGGCAGTGAGCCCCTTTAGGATAAAATATGATGCCTTATCTGTGTCTGTATTCCTAGTGTCTAGGCTTAGCAGATGAACTGTAAATATTTACAAAACAAAAGCATCTAGTACAAAGCTTTAAAAGTTTAGTCTGTGAACTGTTGAATCCATTTGGAGCTTTTCTTTTATGTAAAAATCCAGAGTCTTAGAAAACCAACTGGCAAAAATCTGAGAGATCATTTAGTCTAATCTTTTCATTTTACCTATCAGGTAACTAAAGCTCATGTCCAGTTGTTCAGGGTTTATCCAAACTAATTAATATTTCCCACTGTCAAGATGCCATGTAAATAATTCTGATAATATTACAGTGGGCAGAACAAGGCAAAATTCTCCCAGAGGTTCAAGTGCCCCTACATTAATATAATACTATTATTTCTCTCAATAGAAATCTCAGAGTATGAAAGGGGGACTTATTATATGAGCACACTCAGAAAAAACTAAGTGAGAAATTATTGATATCCAGCCCAATAATAGCTTCTGTTGTAGTTATATGTAAAAAAAAAAAAATTAACATTGAAAAGCTGGACTTTTAAATCAAAGCCAAAAATCATATTTACTCAAAGTGAAGGTATGTGTGGAAAGTTTACACAGAAGGCAATGATGATAAGGAAAGCCTTCTTCTTTACAGTGAACTCATTGTGAAAAGCTTGCAAAGACCCAGCAAGCTGACAAGGGTTCCTTCACCTCTGCACCCAGGAGAGTTTGGCCAAAGGACACCTAGGGTGACATGCCTTAAACAGTCAGCATTAATCTCAATATCCCGGAATAGCCCAAAGAACCTGTCTAACCTGTCTGCTTTTTCAAAAAACGTCTTTGGAATGCTTTGTCCAGCTCTGCGTGGTTTACACTGGACTGTGTCTGCTTGGTGACCTGATCTTCATCCACGACAACGTCCCCAAAGAGATCTACTAACCCCTAGATTTGTCCTGTGGATGGCACCAATATTAGATCCAATTAGAAGTAATGATTCAAAGCAGATGAGGTACGAATTGACATACATGACCCGGCTGTGCACAATAAATCCATTTCTTTCTTACAATGTCCCCCAGCAGAAAAGAGATCAAACTGACCTTAAAGAAGAAACCTCCTTTTCTGATGAATTACCATGACAACACAAATCCTCTCTCCCCAGGGCACCTACCCACCCATTGCCACCTGCCAGCTGGTAGCAAGAGCAAACCAGCAGCCTCAGTTCCCAGTCACTGGGCTCATTTCATCGACAAAGGTGCCAGCACTGCCAACTGGCTTCACTATATGGATACCTGCCCACTAAGCATTGGCCCAAAGATCGGGGACTTTCACAAAGGCCAGCCAACAGCTGGCAGGCAGGAATCACCAGGTCATTGTCATCCTGGGCTGAATTGGAACTTGCCCTGGGAGACAAAGGCTCTGTCTGTAACTACAGTACCCCTCCCTCCCGGGTGTTTTATTTGCAGCTCTGGGTCCTGTGCTGTGGGAGGGCTGTGTGGCTGAAGGTGACTTTCCTAGCTTTTTCATTTCTTTTGCCTTTAGCATTGCCCTGCCTTGTGCACACTGAGGTAGAAAAGCTATCCCTGCCCCATGTCTCATTTTAGTGCAAATTAGAAAGCTCACTATAAGTCACCCGGGGCTAGTGGGTTCAGAGGTGGAGTTGGTAACCAGAAGCTGTGTCAAACTTCCTCCTCTGGCCCCACACCAAGGCCTCCAAGGATTTCTTGTCACATGAGGTTAGTGTAGTTTCACATCCTCTAAAGCAAAGCTCTTGTCGAAACTCTGTAGTCTCACATGGCTTCAGCTCAAAACAACCACCCACTCAGCTGCCTTCTAACTGTTTCAGGAGCAGGTCAGAAGACCTGGGTTCCACCTTCTGTGTGCATGACCTTGAACAATGACTGGTCCTCAGTTTCTTCATCAGGACAATTAAGGGGCCTAACTAGCTGTCATTATGGTCCCTTTCAACAACTCTCTCCACCCCTCCCACCCGTATTTAAAAAATTAAAAATACTTGATTTTCTGAGCTGCTTTTTTAAAAAGTTGCTAACCTGATAATCTCCAAAACTAAATAGAAAATCAGTATGTATATATATATATATATATATATATATATATATATAATGAAAGATGAATTTCAAAAATACTATGTCAGGTGAAAAAAGCCTTATATACATAAAAGCTCATACTATAGAATTTTATTAATATAAAAATCTAAAACAGGCAAAACTAATCTGCAATGCAAAAAAAAAGAAATACGAATGGAGAGTGTCTTTACAAGTCAGAGAGGAGCAGGAGTTACTGGGGAAGGGGCGAGAGGGAACTTTCTGAGTTGAAGGTTATATTTTGTACCTAAACAGGTTTGAGTCACACAGGAGGAAGCCTTTATCAAAATTCACAGAGTGTCACTCTTAAGATTGGTTAACCAACACAATAAAGTAATCATAGTAAAAATGTTTACTATAAAATCTAAGTAGTGAGCATTATGAGTATTTGTTTATTCCTTCAATCTTTTTGTATATTTGGAAATTGTCATAATAAAATATTGGAGAAAAGTATGTATGCTTTGTAATAATTTACAAAGTTCCCATTCCACTCATTTCTTCATTTCCTCCACCCCATTCCTCTTTCATGACATGTGACCTTTTTTCCCATTAAGTGAATCAGTGGAGGTGGCAATATTCTTTGATTTGAGTGGATAAGTCTGTGGTCCTATGTGATGACTAATTACTTTATCACTGTCTGGCCTTCAAGGGAAGAAGGCAAGTTCTGTACATCTAGAACCTGTCTTTAGGCCTCACCTTCCTCAGGACATATATCAGGAACAAGATTCCCTGAATACTAGTCACCTACCCATTTGGTGTTTCACACAAGTGCCTTTGCTCTTTGATTACCAATATTTACTTGGCTTTTCAAGTAGTATGTTACAATTAAAGCATTTTAATCTGTTCTCAAATGTAAAGGGGTGTCTTAGTTACTTTTCTCTCATTGCTGAGACAAAATAGCTGATGCCCAAAATGAAATAAGGAAAGGATTACTTAGCTTACAGTTTTTGGAGGTTTCAGTCCATACGCAGCTGGTTCCAAGGCAGGGTGGCATGGCTAAGGAGCAACCATTCATGGAGGCTGCAAACTATAAGAGCAAGAGTGAAAGGGCAAAAGAGGAGGAACACCGAGAGAAGACTCTTTCTGTCCCTATATTGTAGGTAGGTCATACCCACTTGGGTGTAGCACTCAGACGCATAATCCCAGCATTGGAGCATGAGTCATTCACAAACTCTAGAAGCTTGCCTCCATGACTGCATGAGGCTTTGGGGGGCCATTCAGACTCAAACCATGACAAAGAGGTATATATTTTTAGAACCATTCTAGGGGTTAGTAAATCAACTATCAAGGAAAAGATTACAACAGTATCTTTTCTTAGTCTCACTGACCTGTCAGTTTATCATAAATATAAATATTGTAAATATATCCCTGAAATATTGACTTTCATGACCACTTTCCTTTAAGATCCCAAACATAGGCTTCATTCTTTCCCATTTTGCTTACCACTCTAAAAACCTTCAAGTCAGACAGACAGACAGACAGACAGACACACACACACACAGTATACATGCTTTGATGGTCTGTGCTGAGAAAAATAAAAACCTAATTCACTAACTTCTTTTAAAGAAGAAAAAAAGGAACAGAAAAAAATTATTAAGAAAAAGAAAGTAGAGTGAAATATGTCCTATGTGTCAACTTCATGAGTCCATCCATTTATCTAATTGACAGGTTAGTCACATCTAAGAGATGCACACATATTTCCCAAGCACCACTCATGATCAAGGCCTCCAAGAAAAATCAGATGTCTTGGTCCTAAGCCAGTATGGAATCTAATCCAATGAGTGAGATAAAAATATATGCTTATGCAAAGTTGAAGAGAAAAATGTTTATACAGTTGTTGGATACAACACTGGGAGAGAATTCAAGCTCCATGAACAAGTGAGAGGAGAGCTAGATGTTTATGAAGGGATATCTCATTTCGAGCTGAAGAAGAACAGGAACCTCACAGGCTGGGTGAAGCTATACTGGGAAAAACAGAGTTTGAGAAACAAAAGGGGAGAGAGCCCCTGGCCAAGTAAAATAGGGCAATAAAAGCAGTGCTTTTGTTCATAAGTCATAAACACAAGGGAAGCATCGTTCTACATGTAATTCATAGTTCCTTGAAGAAATTGATGTCAAAATTATCTGCCCCCATTTAGGGAGAAATTCTGGAATAAAATAAAATTCTATAAAAACAAGGCTACCCTTATGTCTCAAAACGAAGGGTAGGTCAGCATGATTTCCTCAACCCAAAAAAAAATCCGAGGTCACATTAACAACTATTCACCTCCCAGGAAAAACATCTCAATGAACTGATACCCGTGGAGGACGTGGGAGGAAATGTTAGTTCTCCTAAACGAGCCACTGGTTGGCATGAGAAGCAAGCCTGAAAGTCACGGCTCCTCTCCTAGGTCTGAGGATAAAAGGGAAGGGCTTCATGTTCTCAGGAGTTTTGTTCAAATTTTACATTAATGTTTGTTTCCAGCTTCTGATCCTGGATTTCCACGAGCCAGTGGATTTCCACAAAAAGGAAAAATATAAAGCTAGTCCAAAAATGTGTGTGTATTCAGTGTTTGGACTTCTCTCAATCTTAACAGCAGCAGATGATGTGTATGTGTACTCTGGATAGAACTCAAACTGGAGTGCACACACACTCAGTGTGTCCACTCTACCACATAGCCATCACATTATAGAGTCAATACAAGAGTCAGAAATGAACACCAGGCTGAATCCTCACTTTGTTTTATAAGACTATGGCCCAGTCCCAGGACTTCAGAGCCTCAGTTTCTTCAGATATATGAATTACCACCAGGCCGCTGATGTGAGAAAGAAATACAAGAGTGATGTGTGTGGTCCTGCAAAGGAGGCAGGTGCCTACCGATACTCTCCACAGGTAGGCCAGATTGAATTGAGAAACTTCCTTGTAACATGACAGCCATGTTAAATTGATTAACAATCAGCTATGAACCCATAGCTGATCAACTGTGCTATCATTTTTTTTCATTTCACTAATGACTAGAGAAAGAGTTCCTATTGGTAAAAAGTTCTGCTAGAAAAAACTATAGATTTGATAAGCATCTTTCAAGAACGTTGTCCTCACCTGAACCCCCTTCAGGCTCATTAAAAACTAACATTTATTTCCTTTTGTGAAGGCTTATATCAAGAAATATCAAGCTTAGCTCCTTCCCTGAAAAGAGGTAGCAATGTTTCTATTTCCTCCATTTCTCTATATGTATGGAAACTGAAGCACAGAGCTAAGACACGGTGTGTGAGCAGGCCTTTTGAGTAGTCAGCTAATTGAAGGGCTTTGGAGCTAAAATATCTCTAGAGACCCTAATGCAAGTCACAGGAATGGGAAGAGAAGTGGAAATGCAATTTAAAAATACTGCAGCTTGTAACGTGAATGACCAGAACTGAGGTTAGAGATGGATTTCAGCATTTTTATGTCACCAGTTTCTCAATAGGCCATTTCCTGTCCTCTCATTGTCAAGTTTGGAGCCTAAAACAAACCTCAAGTTTGTATCCATGTTCCACACACTGTTTCAAGGCAGAACTGGTGGTCACTAACAGAAAAATGACACACACTCTGTCTGCAAATATGTATAACATGTCCTCACTTTCACTACAACTTCAAGAAACAAAGAGAAAAAAGCAAAAAATGTCCCCCTCCCCTCCTCAAACAAAATCTAAAAGCACAATGAAAGCAAAGAATATTAGACCCGGGGCAGAGGAACATTAGAATGAATATGTTTTAAATAAAACTTTGTATTTTGCAGTAAAAGAAACTGGACCTCAAAAGGATCTCCAATAAAATGGAAATTTCATCTGAGAATCTATAGCTGAGATTTTTCATGAACTACCCCCAAAATAAAATTAGAACCAACCTTATTAGTGCCATATTCTAAGGGTTGGGGATTTAGCTCAGCAGGGTAAATGCCTACATGGAAAGTGCAAGGCTGTGAGTTCATGCCCAGTACAAAATACACCTGTATAACCTTTTCCTTGTTGATGAAGAAACTGAGGTCCAGTCCAAAGAAATTAAATGACTACTTGAGGCCACACAGTCACTGAGCAGGACTGAATTCTATACACACTGGCTGCCGAGGCAGAGACAGCTTTCATACCTTCCTTCCTGGTTTTAATCCTGTCAGAGGCATCTACCACCTTGTTATTCTTTGACATTGGCAGTCATTACCACATTCTTACATAAATAACTATATCAATACAACTTGATACAGATCCACATCTAGTTTCCAACAAGACTAGCACTCCTCATAGAAATTCAGGAGCCACTAGTTGTGTGACTCTGTACCACTGGTTTCAGTTTAAACTCAGGCCCATCAGGCCCCAAGGGTCCTAATTAAAAGTGTTCATCATCTTCCTGTCTTTATTTATCAGTGTAAATCAAAGTACTGAAAGATTTTAGTGAACAAATATTTTTATTCATGCTTACCAAGGTTGTATCAATCTCTTGCTCTTAGTGTCAAATATACTCAGTCATTTATCTTATTCAGTTAAAGGTTAAAGTTTGGACAAAGATTGATCTTGAGGGTACAGCAGGAAACCAAGTTCTTGCTTTCATAGATCTGATATTAATGAGAGAAATAATCAGCAAACAAGCAAAGCCATTGTATGTCTGATGTGAATAATTCCCATAGGAAAGGAGAGGGGTACCATGCTGCCATGGGAAGGGTAGCTCCTATGTATTGAGTAGAAGATGGTCTCAGTAATGAAGGAGATAAAAGACAGAAAGAAGCAACCTTTGTGTATATCAAACACAATTCCAAGCAGAGAGTGAATGAGTTTAAAGGGCTGAAGCAGGGATGGCATAGACGTGGAACAAGGAAGAGGAGGAGAGAAGAGCAGCAAACACAAAATGAGCTAGGGCAAGTGAAAAGAAGTGTTCTCTGGAGGCCCAGTCACGAGGGGCTGTATAGGATGTTATAGTCTTTGACTTGTACCCTCAAAGTAAGATGGAAAGACATCGGAAGGTATGGAACAGAGAAGAGACATTATCTGATTACCACTTAGTATTACCTGTATGTTGACTGATAATTGTAGCCTATTGTTGGCCTATTTAAATAATATAATGATAACAATGACAGTGGTGGCTTGGACTATGATTGTAGGACCAGAAGTAGTAAGACTCTTGGTAGTCAAACTGACAAGGATTCTTGGTGAATTGGATGTAAGACATGAGGAAAAGAAAAAAAAAATAAAAGATAACTTCAAAGTTTTACATGGGAATGATTCTGGGGTGGAATTACCATTTGCTAGGAAAAAGAAGTACATGTGAGTTGACAAGAAAAGGGCTATAAATCAGGAGTTCAATCCTAAACATGCTAGATTGGAATGCTATTAGTTGTCTACTAACAAGATTGATTGATATAATTAATAGACATAATCTATTAGAGATGCCTCTCAAGAATGCAATTTAATACACAATGGAGATGTATTTCCAGCCTGGGGACATAACTATTGGTGTCATTAGCATATAGATGACATTGAAAACTATGAGATAACCTATTGAGGGTAGTTTTAAAAACATAAAAGAAGGGCCCAGGGATATTCCTGTGTTTGGAGATTAACAAGACAAGGAGGGAACCTAGTGGTAGACAAAGATTAATGGCCAATATTCCCAGTCATCTGTGCCCAATGCTGTTGATTCTGAAGACAGGTGGAACTATAAGAGAAAAAACAAAATAGAACCTTCCATGTCTCCTGCTATCATATACACTGCCTCCTGTTAAAATAGTCACAATAATAGAAAAATTGTAGGAGTGCACCTTGAGACCATAGTGTTAAGTGAAACAAATCAGACACACAATATTGTATGGTTTATATTACATGAGAAACAAAATATAAATAAGGAGCAAAACAAGAGAGATCATGGGAAATAGGGAGATAGGTCTTTTGCAAATCAGAAGGGGCTCAAGAGATAGTGGGGGGAGGCTAAACGGGAGAATGGAATAAAACAAGAATTGAGGTGAGTAAGTACATGTACCAACTCTCCATGAGGAATGTGATCATTTATGTACTGCAAACATGTACTAATAAAAAAGTTGAAAAAAGAAGAGCTGCCACCTCTTGAGTGTCTGTGATGTCCACGGATTGTGTGTTGGCAAAATTCACATCAACACCAATGGATTGGTGACAGCTACCTAGAATAATTGTGCTGAGAAGTCTTCTGAGGCTGCCTGTCAGTTTAAAGGGAAAAGATGGAGTTTTGATATCTGACAGAGACATAGAATGGGGGACTAGCATCACAATTGCCAGGTATTTGTGATCACTGTGCTAGGCTTTTATGTATATTGTCTGGCAAGTTCACAGCATCATGGTGGTGAAGCAATTACCCCCACCCCCTTTGTTTTTATGAATGGAGAACCTTAGCTGAGAGAGACATACTAACCTCACAGCAACAGGGCTAGATGTGGCAAAGGGGAGACTTGGCTCAGATCAGTTGGCTTTGTCCCACATGGCAATTTCTCTTTCTTGCTCCATAAGATCAAAAAATGCATGGATTTTCAGATCCTCAAGATACATCTTTTCAAATTTAGATGTATGACACAGAAAGCATATAATCAACAGCAAAAACTTCAAATGTGCTGGATCAAAGAAAATATGGTACAGCTGGACTAACAAACTGACTTAGAGATAGATCTGGAAATTCAAGAAAAAGAAACAAAACATGAAATAAGAGTAGTCAAATGATTCAAAGAGCAAGATTTTCAACTTAGAGCAGTGGAAGATGACACAGTAACCATTACAAATATTAGAGCAACCATTAGAAATATGACTATTATTTTGTCTTCATCATTCTCATAGCAACCTATTACTCCTTGCCAAAAACTAACTCAGTGGGCACCAAGAATTCTCAGCTTCTCTCTTAGCACCAAAACCTTCCCACAGTCATTTGTATTAACATTTGCAAAAGATTTATTTCCCTTTGATTCAAATAATTCCACATTCCCAAGAATATCTGGCCTGGATCATAGCCAACTGCCTGCAGGGTCTGTAGCAGTCTCCCTGGTCCTGCATAGCTTGCTGGGTGCCCATGAATAGCTTATTGTTAAAGACAAACCCACTGTAGAGAGCAGAAAAAACACAGAAGAGAAATCAGTGTCATGATCTGGGGACTGGTCTGGACTTTGAGCAATGAAACTGACAGGAATGGCAAGCACCTAAGGCTGCTGTGAGTCGAAGTGATTGATGCCTTCCAGTCCAGAGCTCTCCTAAGATGTTACCTGGTCATAATCAAACATCAAACCATGCCTGGGCATTCTGAACCCAAATCCCTCCATGTGACCAAACACAGGATGAGAGGAGACCCCAAACTGAAAATCACCCTAATCATCTACAAGCATTTGTTATGTGCCAATCCTATGCAGGATTAAACAATATTAGAGAAAAGTCTGCATCCACCTTCAAATAGTTCGTATGGCTTTCACAACTGACCAAAATCCAAGAAAAGTGTAATGTCTAGACCAGTGGTGGTAAACTAATGACATGTGTGCCCAGCAGTCTGTTATCTCTGAGCTGTAAAAGCTTCACCATTACTGCTTTAGACTCTTAAGTGATGGAGTGTGGGAACTCAAATCTTGCTCTGATATTTGCTGTTGACTTGCTAAAATTATTCTGTTTATCTCTCCAAGTGCCCTATCTAGTGGGGCACTTATTAAAGAAAGGTCCAAGTGCCCACTTGAAATCATAGATGAAAAATACTACACTGTCAGCATTTCTTGGGATTAATGACCCTTTCACCAAATTCAATTACAGACTGAAACAAATGTTTCCTAACATAGACTTTCTACATTTGGAACATCTGTGTTTTAAAGATGTATTGATAAAAACCATAATTAATGTTTGACTCATATGCTTTAACAAGCTATTATTCAAAATACGGCTATTATACCTTCTGATACTTACTCAGGCCTTTTATTGTATTTATTTGAGTTTTTTATTAGAAAGCTCCCATATTTCAAGATACATTTCCATACCACATTACTTTTCCTAGCTCTTGGAAATGCACTAACATAGCAGAGAAAAGAAATGAAAAGAGCCAGAAATGACAGGATAATTCAGTTACAGTCAGGATTAATCCATCTGTAGCAATGATAGTCATATCTGGTCAAGTGAATATATATATATGTATCTTTATGCCATGCAGAAAAATCAACCTAACTTGCTAAGAAAGATCTTTATTCTTTAACTGCCTTGCTTACCATCTGCAAAGAGGCTGTATGAAGTCTGAATTTCTACCCTATGGATATATCTTAGTCTTCATCGAGGTTGTTAGTATATTAAAAACACAGATGAAGGGCTATTTGTTGGGTAAGGTCATTTTTTCCTTGACATTTACTATCAGTAGAAGAGTTTTTCTGTTTTAATACCCACATTCTGGCATATAATTACTGTAATAAAGTCTACTTCTTCACTCTGGTTGACTGCTGCCAGTATTATGAAATCATGGCAATGGTTGTAAAAATAAGGGAGGTCACAACCCTTCCACACACACACACACCCACTCCACAGCTGATATTAAATAGCTTTGGTGGGAAAATGCAGACCTTTAAACTTTCTCTACCAAACTCAATGCATTCTGTATTTAACTTCTTCTTTAAAACAGCTAGTGTTGTAAGAATTCAAAAACTGCATATGGCCACGGGGGTGGGGCTTATACTTAATTAGCTGCTAAGTCCAACTTGGACAAAGCACAATAACAGCCATGTCTTTGTGTTACTATTTTTAATGATATGTATTACATGCATTGGCCTGTCTACTGCCTGGACTATGCCAATTTCCATCTGCTTTGGTCTTTTGCTTTGGGTAAAAGAAAGCTTTGGGGAAACTTTCCATTTTGATATTTTGACATTTTCATGGTGATAACTCCTAACAGCAGGCATTTCCTCTGAACTTTAAGGTGCCACCATGGTTTCATGACCTTGTGAGAGTTCACATCCAAGCAACATCAAATACAGTACAAAGATTCTTCTTACACCTCTCACAGTACTCAATGCTTTGATTCATCTTCTCTGGTTTAAACTGTTCAGATATTTTAATCCAATTGCTTTCAGCTATTCTTTTAAATAACTGTTGAATACATTGTTTCTACTTCCAACTAACACCCAAGTCACACTAATTTAGGATCATAGAAACGACAACTAGATACATAAGGAAGTACCTTGCAGATTTTTTAACTTTGTAGTTCTTTGTGTAATAAGAATGTCCTTTGTAAGGATCTTAGGAAATACATAGTTTAAAATTGAGATCTTGGGTTTCCAAGTCAAAGTAGCCTGAGGAGAGATGCTGCATAAGGGTCAGAAGGTCAGAATCTCTTTTAGCCCTCAGAATGGGAAGTTACTGAGATCCACTATCTTACAGTGCAGTATAAGAGCAATATAGAACATTAAGAATAAGGTGTACAAGAATGATAAGAAAACAATCACACAGCCCAGTACAGAGAAAAGCAAGTCCTGAGAACACCATTCCTGCTCTAGATAGAGCAGCCCTGCTGTCATCTATTTTTTTTTTCCTGGCCTTACTATATATGTCAGGCTTTGTTTAGGGAGAAAAAGAAACACTAAAATCACTTTGGAAAATACTTTGTGGTATGCAAATCCTCTGACCAGCCATTCTGACCCAATCTATGTATCCTTGTGTAATTTTGTACATTTATATCTCAAGATGTATGTATATGAGTGTTCACAGTATAATTGTCTATAG
>PVJX010029850.1:0-22563 GCA_004027295.1 Dolichotis patagonum | reverse complement strand
TCAGTCTTCCCTTCTGTTCCCTAATACCCAACAGCCCCTAAACATCAACAGGGACTCAAACCTATTATCTGCTGCTTGTTAACTAAAGTCACTCACTGGCCTTATGACACCCCTATTTTCCCTTTCCTCAAATCCAACAGCACCTATTACCTAATCCAAGATCCCAGAGCTATTATCAGTACAGTAACGCCAATTTACCTGGTGGTGCCAAACCCTTACACTACTCTGTCTCATATTCCTCCATATACCTCTCACTTTCCTGTATTAGACTTAAAATACATTTTCACTATCTCCTTATATACACAATGCCTTTTTGTGTTTACATGAATGGATTCAGATACTTTTCAGTCCAGTCAACTAACACAGACAGTGCTAACCCAGAAATTCAGAGACAGCCCTCACTTCTTTAGCCAAGCCTTAGCCAATAATCATGCAACTATAAATCTACAAGCTAGTACACTTATTCAATACATAGAAGACCTTCTACTCTGCTCCCCATCCTGTACAACAACACAACACATTGCTGCTTTACTCAACCTTCTCTGTAGTAGAAGATACAAAGTCTCTCACTCCAAAGCTCAAATTGCCTCACCAAAGGTCAAATACTTAGACCTCATGCTAACACTCACCATATGGTCCATAACCTCTGACCATAAAACTCCTTTGTGATTTACAGACACCAATCGCGAAACAACAGATATTATCCTTCTTATGCCTATCAAACTTTTTTCACCTCTGAATCCCCAACTTTGCTTCCTTAGCTCAGCCACCATACCAAGCCTCTAAAGAGCCTCTTTCTGAACACCTAGACCTCACTATGCCAATTGACACTCCCTTCACAAAACTTAAGGAGGCCCTCCTTAGAGCCCCTGCACTTACACTTCCTAATCCTACTATACCCTCTACACTATTCTATACACTACAACAGATAAGGATAATGCAATGGGAGTACTGGGACACAGTAAAAGACCTTCATTCCAGGCCATAGCCTACCTCTCCAAACAACACTACAGTTAGATGATAGCCACCCTACCTTCAGGCAATAGCAGCAACAGCCATCCTGACACAAGAAGCAAAAAGTTCACTTTAGAAAAGACAATCACAGTCTACTCATTACATAATCTAGTCAATCTAATTTCTCTAAAGACACTCCCAGCTCTAATGACCTCATCACAGTTACAAGTACATCTAACTCTAATACAAGACCCCATTGTCAGTCTCAACCAGCAACACCCTCAATCCAGCCACCCTACTGCCCACTCCTACAACAGATACAGAGATAAGTCCTCTACATGACTGCACAGATATTCTCCAATTAACTCATACTTCCTTTCCACATATACATGATTCTCCTCTCTCTACTGCTAACCTCTGGCTCCTAAAAAACTCTGTTCTCCCCAGGTCACGTACTCTGTTAAACTCCTTTGAGCTTTTGTATGGTAGACCGTTTGTCTTACAAACTTGCCTTCACCTTCTAATCTTCCTCCCTTAGCTGACTAAATTCCAGGTCTCTTGTTCTTCTGACACCTTCTTCAACAATATACAGATCTTTGCCTCCCTCAAACCTCCACAGGACACACACCAGATCCTCCGTTACCTCCAGGAGACTTAATCTATATTAAAATTCCTAAGCCCACAGGTTCAACTTCAACTCTTCAGCCTAAATAAAATGGACCTCACCTGGTATACATTGGGACTCCAACTGTGATAAAGGTAGAGGGATTCCCATGCTGGTTTCACATCACCCAGATGAAGAGATATCATCTGCTGCCCGGTAATCTTGATCCCACACACATTAAAGGGACTTTATGGACCTCACATCCAATAGCTTCCACCCCTCTCTGATTAACACAACACAAACACTAATGCTTTGCTACCCTACCTGGTTTTGGCCGACATATGGCTCTATACTTTTCTTCCTTGCAGGTGCTCTAACACTCTATGCCAAAAAATACACCATTATTTTTTTTAAAATACACCATTCTCCAAAGGCTTATAATTATCATATGCTTCGTATTAATAATCTTACTGTTTACATTCCTCAATTGCCTTAGTCAACATGATAGGCTTCCTACAACACTCAAGACACCCCAAAATACCAATTCTACCTGACTAGACATGGGGGATCAGCAGGCCCTTCCCACACAACTATTGCTCAAGCCAATTAGACTTCAAGACCTCTAATATTTGCTTTCCCTTGGAGTGTGTTCACTATAAAGGTTACCATAATGGAAAACCCATGCTCCTCAATTTTACTTCTGCCATGATGACTACATCTACATAAATGTAACTACCACATGTATATTCTAGACAGAGGTCTTACATATTCACATAAAAAATCCAAAAACAGGGCCAGCGATTTAGCTCAGTGGCATATGTGCCTGTCTTGCAAGCACGTGGTTGTTTTTATTTCGATCCCTGGTACAAAAAAAAAATCCAAAAACATTTCCACTACTTCCTCACAGTCAATGTCATGTCTGCCTCTAAAGCTATATTTATAACTCTTCACAAACAACTGCTCCCCAATACACAGGTCCTTGTATCTCAACTCTTAACATCTTCCACTCTTAAGAGACACACATCTCACAATCCTTCCCACATCTCAACTTTTAAACAACACTTTTCAACTTTTGTATGCTTTAAATACCCAGCACCCTAGCTGCTGGTTATGTTTATCCTAAAATCAGTTTCCCAAAATGTTAATTTATTCCAAGATCAAATAAACTCACTGGCCACAGGAGTTCTCCAACAAGGAAGGGCACTCAGTATTCTCACAGCAAAAAAAGGGGGAATACCATGCCATGTTGGGAAAAGAATGCTGCTATTTTGTTCAGTACTCAGGTAATAGAAGACCAGGTACAAAATTCAAAAAAATTGGCAACTGATACATGAAAAGATACAGCTTTTCAAAATCTACCTCCTGGTCATCACGGTGGGGCTACCTAGACACATGGGTTCCTATTTTAATGCCCATTATGGGTCCCTTAATTACTCTAATTTTTTGCTTTTTGCCCCCTATGCCTTGAGGCTCCTCTTGTGGTTTATGCAAGCCAGAATATAGGCGTTCACTACCAAAGAAATCCTACTACTGAGCAACATCTTGACCTCACAAACTTGGACTGAACGGACCCATGGATCCCATTCCTTTACCCTAGGCCCCAACATCACCCCTCTCAGCAGGAAACAGCCAGAGAGACTCCATAGCGTCCTCTAACACCAAAGAGATGGGAGTGTTAGATACTCCATGTAAAAGACAGCACAATCATGGCAATGGTTCAGAACTGGAACTGTGGTTCCAGAAAGTACACAGACCACTTCTAGGCCAACGGTTCAAAATTGTGAGAATGCATACCTCCTTCTTCCCGGAAGCTCCTATGGCTTCTCCCTCCCAAAAATCTGCCAAAGCTCAGGCAGGTAAAGGTTTATCTAATCCCCTGCACTCTCATGAAATAAATCAGCTCACATCAGTCCCCAGAGCCCTACCCTCATCAGAGGCTGAATCAGGTAGAACCTGCCCTTCGTCTGCAGGACAGCCACCACAACCTTCTCTGTGGTGACTCCCTCCGTGCCCCGCCCTCATTAAACTCTTTTCTTATCTACTTGCCTCCTCTCTTTAATATTCTGCGCTGCTCTAGATTGAGTACAAATCACTCAATCATTGGGATTACAGGCGTGAACCACCATACCTGGTTTAAAAACATTTCAATAGGAACTCATGCTGCCAAAATCACCAGTGTTGATGATGCCTTTTAATCACTGCACTGTGGGAGGCTGAAGCCTGTGAATCCCAAATTTGAGACTAGGCTGGGCAACTTGGTGATTTAGCGATTCTGCTTCAAAATACAAAATAATAAAATGGCTGGGGATGCAGCTAGGTGCAGAGGCCCTGGGTTCCATCTCGAGTACCAGAAACAAAAGTCTTGTCCTACTGGTTCAGTTTAATCTCCCAGTCAGTCATCTGTCACTCATGGGATGAATATGAACACAGACTGAGGCCTAGGAAGAGCTGTACACTTCCTTTTCCTCTGCTGCCCTCCTTTCTCCCTCCACTAGGTCAGCTGATAATCCCCACAGGGGATCTAGGTCTAGGCTCAGCTGGGGTCTTGCAGAGGAACTATACACTTGACAAACGTCCCCAGGGCCAGACAGTGTGCAGATCATGCTTGTTGACAGCAGGAGATATTTCACTTCAGTCAACTGTGCAGTAAGAATTAACATACACATGGACCTGGGATCAGGGTAGTTTTTGATTGTAGCTGGAATTCTGAAAAAAGAAGGGACTGAAAACAACCAACCTTGGTTTACATTGGTGGCCGGGAAGACCTCACCAAAGAAATCACTAAGAGTGACCCCTGGTAGGAAGGAGCTGTATGAAGTCCTGCACTCCATGTCACAGGAAAGCAGGATTAAGGTTGGGAGTTGATGATAGAAATCTGGGGGCCCACAGGAAGCCCTGAGATGAGCTAACTCTGACATGGAGGCCAGGGTCGGAGCTGATTTCAGAAGGTCAAATGCCCGGCCTCTGTATTGATGTTGAGATATAAGGTAGGGCATGGCAAAGTGGCATGGAGAAATAAGCAGGACTTGTTAATTACAAGATCCCAGGACAGCCCATCCGTGGTGGTACTCACCTGTAATTCCAGCACTTGGGTGGCTGAGGCAGGAGGATCGCTGGGAGTTTGAGCTAACTTGGGCTACAAAGTGAGTTCAAGGCCAGCCTGAACTGCATAGTGAAACCATTTCTCAAAAAGCAAAAAAACCAAACCAAAACAAAAAAAAAAAAAACCCAAAACACAAAACAAAACCCAAGATCCCAGAACAGCACTAAATAATTCCCAGGACCATGTATGTAGAACTTCTTGCAGATTCCCACAGATATAGATGACATAAAAAAGGGGAAAGGAACCCACTATTGTGACTCTTCACAGTAGCCCATCCTGTCTCTTATACCCAGCGTGCACTTTCATTTTTGCTTTTTCTCTTTTCCTTTCTTGTTCAGCCCACATTTACTATGTAAGGCCAGTTTCTTCCTTGTCCCCTCACCTCTCACTTTTCAAATAAACTTTTGGCACCATTTTTTAACATCTTGTTCAATTCTTTGTTCGAAGCAAGAAGGACCTGGAATAAGTTTAACTGGTGAGCCATAACCCTGACCTGCTGGGCATGGTGGCACACACCTGTAATCCCAGCACTCAAAGGCTGAGGCAGAAGGATCCCCTTGAGTTTGAGGTCAGCCTATCCTACATAAGCAAGTTCAAGGTCAGCCTGTACTCGACTGACTCAAAAACAAAACAAAACAACTACCCAATGACAGTGGGGTCTAGGACTCATCTGTGGATGTGATACTCAAGACTGTGCTGGGCCCCAGGAGGTTCTGCCTTGGATGCTCCTGGGAGGAGAAAGTATGCAGGAGAGGTCAAGTCAGGCAGAATTCTCTTTGGGGCATTTGCACCCAAACCCAAACTGTCCGTGATAGTACATACCTGTAATCTCAGCCATTCAGGAGGCTGAGGCAGGATGATGAGTTCTAGGACAGCCTGGGTAAATCAGCAAGAACCAGCCTCAAAAAGGGCTATATCTTAGTGGCAGACCATTTATCACACAAGGCTCTGAATTCAACTAATACTGAAAAGGAAAAAAATATCAGATTACTCTTAACTGACATCTAACAAAGTAAACTCTTTTATAGTATTCGTTGCAGAAAGTGCACAGACCACTTCTAGGCACATATGGACCTAAGGTTCAATGGGATCAAAAGGACTATCTCCTGCTATCTTAATGTGTTTTCGGTTGCTGAAATATTGTGGTTGAGTTTTGTTTTTTTTTGTTTTTTTTGGTACCAGGGGTTGAACTCACGACCTTGCGCTTGCCAGGCAGGCAGTTGTACAGGTGAACTAAACCCCCAGCTGTAGTTGGGTGCTTTTAAAGTTGTCTTTTAGTTTTGGAGACTGAACCCAGAGAACAAGAGCTATATCCCCACACCTTTCTATTTTTTGAGAGGTTTCAGTAAGTTGCCCAGGCTGTGTTGCAGTTTGGGGTTCTCCTGCCTCAGTCTCCCCAACAGCTAGGATTACAGACATGGGCCACTGTGCTCGGCCTGAAGAGGTCTATTCAGGTCAGTTTTGGAGGCTGCAAGTTTGGGCTCTGGTCTCACATGCAAGTCACAGTATGCAGAAGAAATTATATGGTGAGCCAGGAACCCAGGGTAGATCCAGCCTCACTTTATCACAGCTCATTGTAAGAACTAGCTCACACCTACAGTCAGCATTAATCCCTTCCAAGAATGAGGTCCATGATGACCTAATAACTTTCCATTAGACCTTAACTTAGTAATGCTGCACTGTGGCCAAGACTCCAGCACATAAACCCTTGGGTGGCAAGCTTCATCTCACCGCAGCCCTCACGTAGCTCTTTGGTTTGGTTTATGGACAATCCTCTCTTTAAAGAAAGATGAGGTTGCCCATGGTGGTGCACACGTATAACCTCAGCACTCAGGAAGCTAAGGTACAGAGATTACTGAGTTTGACGTTCACTCTGGGCTACACAGTGAGGCCCTGGCTTTAAAAAAAAAAGGAAGAAAGATGGCTGCCAGCCAAGTCTTACCTTCTGGGACATGAGAGCCCCTCTGCTCACATCCTAGAAAGTCCTTTGGCTGGCTTTTATTAGTAAGCTTCACATGACCTCCCCCATGGCTTCCCGGTAAATACTTACACCAGCCAGAGGCATGTGCAGTGAACAGCTGATGGTGGTGACTAGTACCAGGCCCAGTGGTGCAGTAATCCTAGCACAGCATGAAGAGATTCTAGGAGCCCTGGCTGGGTCACAGAAGCCACATCCCACAAGTGTATGGTTTTCTCGATCAGTCCTAGGACTGTGGTGAACTGCCACAGACAGCCCAAAACAGTCTGGCTGGCCTAGACCACAGCTGTTGTCTATCACTCTGCTGTTTCCACCCAGACAAACAAGAGCCCAAGAACCCACAAAAGCAATTCCTTCTATTCACAGTGACAGAGCCCCTACACACATACATGAATCAGAACCCCAACTGCAAAATGTGACTTTACTAGGCTTTTATTGACACATTTCCCAAGCAGCAGGAAGTAGCCTCTACTATGGCAAACAAGGATCACAAGTGGTGTCAATAGTGTCCATAAAAATGGTAAGCCAGGTCTGGAAGCTTCCAAGAGAATGGCTCAGCTCCTCGTGGGCAACATGGGGTCCTGTCCATGCCTCCCCCAGTCATGAGGAGGAAAAGGAGGCCTGTCATGGGCTCCACCATTCACATTTTACTCCTATGGAGGGGATGAGGCCAGTTTACCTGGACACAGGGGTGACTGACATACAGTGGGGACCTGCCTAGCGTTGGAGGTGGGATGCTTTCTGTCTCAGGAGCTGGCAGTGATATATAACTGCTAGCAATTTGGGCAGGCACAGCAAAGCTCCCAAAGCTCCCCACATAGGTGCCATGTGTGGACTCTCCCAGGTCAGGTGGCATGTGTGAACTCCCAGGGTCAGGTGGAGTACAGGGTGGCATCTGGATGTAGAAGGTCTTGCTTCTTTCAGATGGCACCTTCATGAAGGCTGTTTTCCCCCTCTACTTTTGGAGATGAGGTTTTTCCTATTGAGCCAGCTGGTAGCTGCTGATGGCTTTTCTACCAGCTCTGGCTTCTGCAGGCCTCTGCAGTATGGATTTTACGGTGCTGGTGGAGGGTGGAACTGTGCTTAAAGGCTTTCCCACATTCAGTGCACGTGTAGGCCCTCTCCCCGGTGTGGAACTGCTGGTGCCGATTACGGTAGGAGCGAGTGGTGAAGGTTTTCCCACATAGGCTACACCCATATGGCCGCTCTCCAGTGTGGACCTTCCAGTGTTGGTACAAGCCTGAGCGGGTCACATAGGTTTTCCCACAATGCTCGCACACAAAGGGCCTCTCTCCAGTGTGTACTCTCTGGTGAAGAACGAAGCTCTTGTTGTATTTGAAGAACTTTCCACACTCCCTGCACTCGTAAGGCCTTTCTCCAAGGTGGACCTTCCGATGCCGAATGAGGGTAGACAGCACACTAAAAGCCTTGTCACACTTGCTGCACTGATATGGCCGCTCTCCAGTGTGAGTCCTCTCATGCAGTGCCAGAGCATCTTTGCGGCTGAAGGTCTTCCCACAGTCACTGCACTGGAAAGGCCGTATGCCCGTGTGAATCTTCTGGTGCTTCCTCAGTTTGGATGCATAGCTAAAGGCTTTCCCACACTCACCACACACATGGGCATCTTCTTCAGGGAGGTCTTTTTGGTCATCAGGGTGGGTCAAGTTCTTGGTAGGGACACATTTACCTGCTGGGCATCGGAAATGTCTCTCCTCAGAGTGGGCTATCAGGCAGTTGAGGAGAGCAAAGGCCTTCAAGAACCTTTCTCTGCAGTTACTGCACTTGAAGGGCTTCTGTATGGCATGGACACCCTGCTGTGGCTCATGACTGTGGCTGGGGAGGGCTGGCTTGTGCTCAGGGCTCCCACACATCTTCCCGTCATTGAGGGGAGCTGCAGCTTGCAGCTGGCCTGTAGTGGCTTGGTTGTCATCCTGCTGTCCATATGTACACAGCTGTTCTCCCACATGGATTCCACAACTCTTCACTTGCTTGGGAGGAGATTCCTCATCCTTCACTCTACATAGGCAACCTGAAAGCAAAGAAATCAGTTACTGGAATTGAACTGAAAGAAGGAAGTTACCTGCATCTTGTGGGAAGAGCTTCATGGATTGCTAGGAGATCACCCAGAAAGAAATATCTAGGTGAGACTGCTGAGTCAGCAGACCTGAGCGCTACCAACTACCGAGTAGGAATGACTTGAACTGAGATGAAGACACAAAAACAGAGCTGGGCATGGTGGAGCATGCCTGTAATCCCAGCACTCCAGAAGGCTGAGGAGGAAAGACTGCAAGTCTGAGCCCAGCCTGGGCAACTTGTCAAGATCATGTCTCAAAATAAGAAAGGATTGGGTATGTAGCTCAGTAAAAAGGCCCTGGGTCCAATCCTCAGTACTAAACAAACAAACCAATAGGGGCAGTGCAGGGAAGAGATGTAGGATCTCTAAGAGTCTACAGAGGTTTCAGTAGAGACTTAGTAGCTCTTGTGAGCTGAGCATTCGAAAAAGCAGACGTTTAGTTCTAGCAAAATCTGACTGTAATATAGTCACTGGTGTTCATGTACTATTTAAGCATCAGACATATGCCTGTGTGAATCTTCCAGTGTTTCCTCAGTTTGGATGCACAGCTAAAGGCTTTCCCACACTCACCACATACATGGGCATCTTCTTCAGGGGGGTCTTTTTGGTCATCAGGGTGGGTCAAGTTCTTGGTAGGGGTAGTTTTACCTGCTGGGCATCAGAGACTCCCCTAGTCTCTGCTGTGCTAACCATGTCCTATCTACCCAACTGCATACCAGGGCTTGACATCCCCATACAGCTCAGTAAACACATGCAATGTGTGTGTGTGTGTGTGTGTGTGTGTGTGTGTGGTACTGGGGATTGAAACTAGTGCCCTGAGCACACTAGACATGTGCTCTTACCACTGAGCCACCTGCCAGCCTATTTTAAGACATGATCTCGGGCAACCCGCTCAGGTCCCCTTCTGTCTCTCTTCAGGTACAAGCTTTCTTTCTCTCCATAAATATATGCTGCTCTTATCTCTGTTGTTCCTAAAATTCATTCTTCTATTTTAGAGAACCGGAGCTCACGGACATAGTAGGTGGGGAGTTTCATTCCCCTATATCAATACCTCACTAAATATCAACTCAGAAAAATCTGCAGCATTTTTGTATAGCAATAACAAAAAATGAAAAGTGTTTTTATTGAAATAGTACCATTAACAATAATGGAAAGTATGATATCTAGGAATTAGTCTGACCACTCATATATGTAGGAATTTCTCAGGGAAAAATATAAAAGTTTGCTAAGAAACAGAGACTGAGAGGTGAAAAATTAACAAAGAGAACACAAGGTGGAGGAAGAGTCACTGTAAGAAAGCTCTTTTGGAAGAAAGACTTGGGAGTTTTGCCTTTATGGTGAGGTCTAAAACTGGTACCTAAGGATGCCAGTCACTTTCACATCCAATCAGCACTGTACAGGCTTAACTAGGGTGCTGTGTTGACGACAGAAAATGAAACAAACAAAAAACAAACAAACAAAAAACAACCAGTGGGAAGGATTTTTAAGAAAGAAAAAACTACCTTCATTTGTATGTGATATGCAATTCAATTAGACTTACTCAGAGACTATCAGATGAAACCTGCATGCAGCCTCACTGGTTCCATTGCCCATCTCTGTGACTGGAACAAGTGAAATTTCAAAATGTGAAATCTAAATTTGCTAATCCCTTTCCCCCTCGTAATCGTAATTTTAAAAAAGTGTCCCTGTTTCCAGTCTATCTTTATCTAGATTACTTTATACCCTTAATCGTGATCCACTACGGCAGGAATCACTCTTCCTTGTATGATTTTTTTTTCTGTTTAAGTATATACTATTTTTTTTTAAAAAAGTATATACTATTTGTTCTCTGGGTGCTTATATAAAGTGCCTAGATTTTAATCATGGAGAAGAACAGAAAGCCCTCTCCAAACTCAAATCCTACTCAACGTAAGAGAGCTCCCTACAGGAGTTGGTGCTGATTTCCTGAGTGAGTGAGAGGTGGAGACGTTGCTGAGGGTCTGTCTGAAAGGACAGTTCAGCCACTGACCAGAAGGGGCGAGGTCTGGGAGCTGCTTTGGCCTCTCTGCTTCTGCGCGCTCCTGCAGCGCCCCCCTGTGGCTGCCTGGAGCAGTTCCTCACCAGAGGAAGAGAGGCCAGGGACCCTAAGGGCTCTGGACTGAGGCAGGCTGGGTGTGAATATGGTGGGAGGCTGAACCTGCATGCCACAGGCCCATTTCTTGTGGGAACAGTGACTTCCCTGCACTCAGTTTCTCTGTGATAATGCTGCCTCCATGTTCTTGTGCCAAGATGAAAGTTTATCATTATTGCCCTGAATCACTATCATATACATCTGTGAGTAGTCTGGAGCAGCCTCCAACTGCAAATTATTAGCTATTTGTCTGAACTTCAAGTGTACCATGGCATTCTGTATTATATTTGGCAACCCTACCCACAGAAATTGCACTGATATTTGCAATGATCTTGATTGATTAATAGAAAGCTAATCAGGCAAGTATAATAAAATGATGAAAAAGAAACTAAGATGTATTATGTGTAGGTACCAATTCCATACAAGGAAAGCAAGAATTAGTGCTGCAAATATGCACTAATAAAAATGATGACAAGACATGATCTCACTACATTGTCCAGGCTGGCCTTGAACTTGCCATCCTCTGCCACAGCTTCCCAAGTAGCACAACCAATGGTGGTGGTATGAACCACCATTCCTGGATCTTTTGTAAAAAAAAAAAAAAAAAAAAAAAAAGTTTTAATTTTAAGACAGAATTTCAACTGGACATGGTGGTGCACAACTGTGACAGGCGAAGGCAGAAGGATCCAAGTTTGAGCCTATTTTGGTCAACCCTAACCCTAACTTTACCTCAAAACAAAAAACAAAACAATTGAGGTTTAATCCCTAGTGGGATATATGTATGTGTAAAATTGACATTTGTTTTTCAAAAAAAGCAAAAACAAAAAAAAGCTCTCTTACAAAGCAAACTGACATAACTGACATAAGAAAGACAATTTAACAATAATTATTCAAGATTTCAATTTTCCATTTTTAGTAGTGGATAAAACCGTGAAGACGAAAATGAGTAAGGACACAGAGCAGGTTGGTCAACACTGGAAAACAGCTAGCCCTGGCAACATCTATAGAACATGCCAACTACCCATATTCCCTGCAGATCTCTGCATTCATATAGAACTATCCCAAGAATATACCATTTGCTAGGACATACAATCCTCCACAGACTTTTTTTGTTTTGTTTTTTTGAGACGAGGTCTCACTATGCAGTTCAGGCTGATCTCAAACTCACTATGCAGCCAAGGCTGGTCTCGAACTCATAGGGATTCTCTTGCTTCAGCCTCATGCTGAGATTATAGGGGTGCACCACCACACCTGCCTTTCCACAAACTTTTAAAGAACTGAAGTCATATAGGGCTTGGGATTTAGCTCAGTGGAGTAAGTGCATGCCTGGCAAGCACAAGGTCATGAGTTTGATCCTCAGTACCAAAAATAAAGGAATTGAAGTCATACGAAGTATATTCTTTGTCCACAAAGGAATTAAAACGAAATTCATGGAATTTAAACAAAATACTCCTAAATAACCAAAAGGGATAGAAAAAAAATTACATAAGTTACAAATTACTTTGCCGATATTCTTTTTTGTTTGTTTTGTGGTACTGGGGATCGAACTCATGACCTCACGCTTGTCAGACAGGCGCTTATGCCACTGAACTAAATCCCTGGCCTAAAGTACTTTGAGATGAATGAGAATGAAAATACAACACATCAAATGTTATGGGATACAGCAAAAGCAACAGAAAAAATGAAATACAAACACCCATATTTCTTCCTTTTTTTTCTTTTTGCAGTGCTGGGGATTGAACCCAAGGCCTCACACATGCTAAGCAAGTACTCTGCCACTGAGCTACATCCCTAACCCCGACCTAATAGAATATCTCACCAGTCATGTTGGCTCTTGCCTGCCTGTAATTTCAACACTCTTGAGGCTGAAGCAGGAGGATCATAAGTTGGAGGCTAGCCTAGGTTACACTGAGATCATGTCTCAAAAAAACCAGAAAAAAAAAAAAAGCTAGGTGTGGTGGCATATGCCTAATCCCAGCACTTGGGAGGATGAAGGAAGATAAGAGGGCTACACAGCAAAATAAATAAATAAATAAATAAACAAACAAACAAAAAGATAAAAAGATCTCTAATAAAGTAACTAAACCCCAAAGAACAAGAAAAATAACTAAACCAAAGAAATATATGATATACAGAAAAAAATAAAATCAACAAAACCAAAATTTGATCCTCCTAAAAATCAGCAAGGTGATAAACCTATATCTAGATCAGTGGTGGCAAACCTACGGCACACATTCCACAGCAGGCTGTTCACATCACTGAAAGCTTTGAAAGGTTCACCATCACTGACCTAGATGATGTGAAAGAGAGCAAAAAGAGGAAAGGGAGAGGCAGGAATTGATGACACAAGAATTGTTTTATCTGGCTAAACTTGAAGCTAGAGTCACCCCAAAAGCTGTGGTAGGGGAGTTTGAACAAGGGCCTGTTGGCACTCCAAAGAAAGCACTAGCTGGGGGTGGCAGCGGCACATACCTGTAATCCTGGCACTTGGGTACTTGGGTGGCTGAAGCAGGAGCATTGTTGCAAAGTTGAAACCAGCTTAGGTTACAAAGAGAGCTCAAGGTCTGCCTGAACTGCATATGAGATCCTGTCTTGAAAGAAATGAAGGAAGGAAAGAAAGAAGAAATAGAAATAGAAAAAGAAAAAGAAAAAGAAAAAGAAGAAAAAGAAAAAGAAAGCAAGCAAGAAGCACTACAGCCCAAGATGATTAGTCCCAAGTGTTTACAGACCCTGAAGTAGAGCTTCAAGAGGACAGCAAGAAAAACAGACGTCTTACCTAGATAGGTCTGCAGTGAGGGAATCAGGGTGCTATCGGGTTGAGAACTTACGCCAGTGTGGGGAACCTATGGCATGTGTGCTGCAGCGGGCTGTTTGTATTACTGAAAGCTCTAAAAGTTTCCCCGTAATTGACACAGGCTAAGGGCCAGGGCTAGTTTCTGCCAGTGTTTGGCAACAACTTAAATACCTTTATCAGTTCTTGTGGTCAAGGTGCTGGCTTGGGCTGAAACCTGCTGGGAAAACCTGTAGCTGGCTGGGTGTCCCAGTGGTCAAGGCACTCTGTTCTTCTGTCAGGGAACAAACTACCAAAACTGACTGAAGAATAGAAAATATAAATAAACTTAGGGAAGGCAGAAAAATGGGGAACAAAGAAGCAGCAAGATATATCATGCACAGGTACAAATTCTTTATGATGAATGTTATCATTATGCACATCTAAAATATACCAATAAAATTTTTTTAAATGCAAAAAAAACCTCACTTATAAATAAAGAATTTTGTTGTTTAAAAAAAAATCCTCCCTCAACACACAGACCAGGCCTGGATGACTTCAATGATGAATACTAATAGGACTAAACTAAGAATTTTTCTTTTTTGGGGGTACAGGGGATTGAACTCATGACCTTGTGCTTGCCCAGCAGGCACTTGTGCCACTGAGCTAAATCTCAGGTCCTCTAAAGTAAGAATTTATATCAACACTTCACAAACTCTTCCTGAAAATGAGAGGAAACATTTCTCACCTTGCCATCATAACCAAAATTATTCTCACACTTAAAATTACCCCCATATGTTACAAGAAAACTATACTACTGATAGATTCTATGAATACAATGCAAAAGTTCTCAGTTTTAGTAATCTAAATCCAGAAACATATAAAAAATGTTATATGCCATGACAGAAGAAATTTATCCTATTAATGCAAAGCTGAACATATACCAATTCATAAAATAAGGGCAAAAACCACATGATTATTTCAACAAATGTGGGAAAAGTATTTGACAAAATCTAATGATCTTTCATGACAGACGTACTCAACCAACTAGCAAAGGAAACAAGGTTCCGCATATAAAATGGGCACCTGCAAAACACAAACACCTAACATCAACAGTGAAAAACAATGCTTTTCCCTTAAGGCTAAGATCAAAACAAGGATTTCCACCCCAGGATTTCAGTCAGTAAGGCAAAGAAAGTAGTAAAACTACCTCTAGTCATGAGTGACAAAATCCTATAAAAAGAGAATACCAAGGAATCCATTAAACAACTATTAGAACTAAAAATTCAACAAGGTTTCAGGATACAAGATACAAAATATACAAAAACCAAATGTATTTCTACAACTAGCAATGAACAGTCTAAAATAAAATTAAGAAAATAGCAAGGTATGTTGGTGCACACTTGTAATCCCAGCAGAAGAATCACCACCATTTCAAAACTAGCTTGGGCTACATAGGGGTTCAAGGCCAGCCCGAACTACATATGGAGACACTGTCTCGGTTATTTCCGGTCCACCTCAATCGCTGTCGCCTCCTGGTTATTCGCTTGGCCAGCTCCGTTGGGCTGGAGACACCGTCTCAAAAAATAAAATAAATCAGGCATGGTGGTGTACGCCTGTAATCCCAGCACTGTGTAATGTCGAAGCAGGAAGATCACAAACTGGAGTCTTACCTGGACAATTCAGTAACTTAGTGAGACCCTATCTCAAAAAACAAAAGAAGCAAAAGGGTAATCTCAGAACTCAGGAGGTAGAGGCAGGAGGAGCATCTGGAGTTCAAGGTCATCCTGAACTACATAACAAGGCCCTGTCTTTAAAAAAAAAAGAAGAAGAAGAAGAAGAAAAAAGTGTTGGCGAGGTAGCCCAGTGTGAAGGCCCTTTATTTAATCCCCAGTACCACACATAACACACACAAAAGTAGACATTCTGTACACTTAAGTACAAGATGGTGTTGAAAAAAATTTAAAGAGCTACAGTAATGGAAAGAAATATCATGTTTGATCTAAAAGACTTAAGATGGCAGTAATGCCTCCAATCATCTACAGATTCAAACTCACGGTTTAAAGCTGGTCCAGGGAGGGCCCTGTAAAATATCGTAGTCTTTTCTTTTGTTTTTTGGTGCCGGGGATCGAACTCACGACCTCGCCTTTGCCAACCCTGGCATTGTAAAATATCTTCTGGAAGAAGAAGGCAAATCTAGAGCACACAGGAGTCATGTCCTCAGCACAGTCACAGAAGGCAGGAGGTAGAGCTGAGTGAAATTTGATGGCCAACCTGTGAAACTACTGACTCAAATTCTGCTTCATTAGCCCCTTAAAAGACAGTTGTTTGGGCTGGTAACAGGGCTGTTCTAAGAGAGGCAGGAAGACACATGACCCAGTCCCAGCACCTACAACGCTTACTGTAGGGAACCAGGAAGATGTCTGGTGCAGACAGACCTTCTCCCGGGAAAGAGGCAGAGGCGGTCAGGTTTCAAGGACTTACCCAGCGAGCTGATGAGTGCGAAGTTCTCAAGCATCACGTCATGGTACAGGCTCCTCTGAGCCACACTGAGGAGCCCCCATTCCTCCTGGGAGAATCGCAGGGCCACATCCTCGAACACCACCGAGCTCTGCAATGACGGGTTTGGCTGAGATGAAGTCAACGGCGGGCAGAAAACACACAGATGCGGACCGACGACCTATACTCAAGGTCCTGCAGGCACCCACTGGGCCTCGCTCCCCTAAGGGCCCCGCCCCCAGCCCCGGCCCTCCCTTTCCCCAGATCCCTTACCTCAGAGGGGCAGTGGGGCCCTTGGTGTCCCCGGTGCCTCTGGTGCTGCTATTGGACACCGCCTCCAGCCAAGGCAACACCGCCGCGCCGGCCCAGCAAGGACCCAGTCCTAGCTCCCGCCTGCCGAGTCCCGCCTTCGCCCCGCGCCTGAGCGCCCTCCCCGCGGCCCGGCGCCCCGCGCTCACCTGCGCCGCATCGGCCATGTGGCCTGCGCGCGGGGCGGGTAGCGCCACCGACAGGGCCACCGCGGCTAGCGAAGGCGGGACCCGCGCCTGCGAAAGCGTCGCGGCGCCGCTCTGAACGACACCCCAAGTCTCGGGCAGACGCAGTCCTAGCGGCGCCCGCAGAGGCGCGGTGGCGAGACCTTCTCCCGGCCAGGACGACCTGTGACGCAGTCCCAGGAGCCCACCGCCCACAGCTGACAGAAAACACACCCACGGCGCCGGAAGTCCCGCGTCGCGCTTACGGCCAGTGGCTAACGTCATTTCCCAGCTGCCCTGGCAGAGCGCTTGGTCGTTGCCAAGGCGATAGAGGATGGGCGGGCTAGCTGCAGGAGGTCGCATGCAAACTACTTTTGCCATAGAGCATCCCCCCTCGCGTCCGTACAGACGGACCAATGACGGCCCAGGAGGCCCCGGCCTGGCCAAGCATGCAGGGGCGGGACTTACTGTGTTGACTTTACGCGGTGGCTTTGGACTCACCAGAGTTGTAGGTGGCTGGTTTCTGTTCCCCAGTCGCGGCCAGCAGCCTACTCGGGCTCCCGAAGACCCAAGTGGAGCAGGCTCGCGAGTTGAGGAAGTTCCGCCTCCGTGCCGCGGAGAATGTCCTCCCCTACCCGCGCCGTCCCCGATCCAAGGTTTCCTCGCAGAGGTGTCCGTGGGCTCGGTCAGTGCCTGTCAGGGTCAGGCCGCTGGCTTCCTCATCCATCCAAAGCAGCTCTGGTTTTTCCTCTGCTTTTCCAGTGTTGCCGTTGGTGTTCGTTGGAAGACCACACTACCTCCTTTCCCTGCTTGAGCACCCTGGTGCATTCTCCCCAGGAGTTTTAGGTGCCCGAGGTCTGGGTCAGAAGTCTGAATCTTAGCCGATGCTGTCCAGTTCAGTCTCTTTCACTTATTAAGGGGTTCAGGACCAGACCAGACAGAAGGCAGCACCAGAAGAACTTTGGAAGACACACAGTTTTATTATGCTAGCAGGCTGAAGGGAATCTCGGTTCCAGATCATCAGCCCTGAGTAAGCTTTGGGTTTTGTTTCAGTAGTTTTGCAAGCAGGAAGTACATAAGGCAGATGACATCTTATGGTTGGTTAACACATCATTAATTGCTAGGCAGAATTTACTCTTACAGAAACAGCTAAATATTTGAGGTTAATATCATACAACAAAAGACTTCATCAATGTCTGAGACAGGGCAGAAGTGTCCTTGAAATGATAACCTCTGGGACTTGGAAGCAAGAGAAACGTTTTTTCCTGGCTGAGCTACATTTACCTTGCAACTAGCACTTGAAGTGTCAGGGCTCTTTTAAGTATCTAGCTTTCTAACCATGGGAACAGGCTGTGTCTCCCTTGAACAGTGTTAGAAATATACTTTCACTGTTGGATGTTTGATCTTTTTTTATGCCTATATCTTTAATACGAACCACTACTTTGAAGATAACAATACGCAGTATATTAACCAGTGTTGATCTCCTATTTTGTTTTGAAATTTTGTATCATTGTTTTTGTTTTTAAAATTTAAAAATATGTATTTTTAGTATTGGAAATACAAGTTTTAAATTTTTCTCTACATTAAAATAGCTTCTAGATTCTCAAATGTGAGGGACTGGCTATCAGGATATAGCTGGTTATGGAACTGTGGAGCTCTTCCTAGGAGCTCACCCTAGTCATTATAAAGTCCAGGGTTTTTGTAAGCATGGATTATTCTCACACTGGGGCCTGGAAGAATTTTTTTAAAATTTTATTTAAAGAGAAAAAACAAAACAACCAAACAAAACAGAAAAAGGGTAGCAACAATGCAGAATTCCAAAGGCAAAAAATAAAAGAACAACAAAACAAAAACAAAAACACTAAGAAATCCGCCACTTGATAAGTTACATACTGTTATCCTTGGAAATAGTTGTTCAAGTTACAAAATTAAAGCATAAAAGTAGACATTCAGACAGACTGTTAACAGTTCTGCTCAACAATCTAACAAAAACAGTAATGTGGTCATCTATCTTACACACTTAAACATACATGCAGTTATAATGCTTTAGAGCACTTTGTCTTCCTCTCTCTCTCTCTCTCTATATATATATATATTTAAAATTTTATTTTAAGGGGGGTAAAATTAAACACAACAAAACAGAACAGAACGGGACCTAAGAAAGCATAAATTTCAAAGCTAGACAACCCGAGATCTTTGCTATCTGTCATATTGTCTCACATTCTCTTCCAAATGGTTGTCCATATCTTTGCATATGGGGAGCTCATATTAAATAAGATATCAATCTTTTCACAAGATGTGTAGTTTACTGGCTCCCACTTGCTAAGGGGGGGAGGGACATGGGACGGGGGACAGGATGACATGAGATGTTTGATTCTCAGCTTGTACCTCACATCCACCCCCCAGAGAGGGGAGGAGCTCCTTGTTCTCCCAGCACCCCGAGTCAACCAGAATGCAGGTCCGGAGGGCCAGGGTCTCTCTCCTTCAGGCCGCTGAAAGTCTGCCACACTCACAGCTGCCCCCCACAGAGGGAAGGAGCTCCTTGTTCTCCCGGCACCCCAAGTCAACCACACAGTGCAGGTCCCGACGCACCAGGGTCTCTCTCCTTCAGGCTGCCGAAAGTCTGCCACACTCTCAGCTGCCCCCCAGAGAGGGGTGGAGCTCCTTGTTCTCCTGGCACCCCAAGTCAACTGCACAGTGCAGGTTCCGACACACCAGGGTCTCTCTCCTTCGGGCTGCCCAAAGTCTGCCACACTCTCAGTTGCCCCCCCAGAGAGGGGTGGTGCTCCTGTTCTCCCGGCACCCCTAGTCAACTGCATGGTGCGGGTCCCAGTGCACCAGGGTCTGTCTCCTTCAGGCTGCTGAAAGTCTGCTATACTCACAGCTGCCCCCAGAGAGGGAAGGAGCTCCTTGGTCTCCCAGCACCCTAAGTCAACCGCACAGTGCAGGTCCCGATGCACCAGGGTCTCTCTCCTTCAGGCTGCCGAAAGTCTGCCACTTTCAGCTGCCCCCAAGAGAGGGGAGGAGCTTTGTGTTCTCCCAGTACCCTGAGTCAACCACATGGTGCAGGTCCCAATGCACCAGGGTCCTTCCCCTGCAGGCCCCCCAAAGTCCACCATACTCACCTGCTATTTCTTTTTGATGAATTGACCATTCGATTTCCAAAGTTTTGAAATGGCCAACAGACCACAGAAAGAATTCTCTTTAGGCTCCTGTTTGAAACCAGCAGCTACAGTGATCTGCTGGCCTTGCTTCAGGGCCAAGAGTGGAAGAATTTTTTAAAAAAGAAAATACAAAGGGGAAGAAGAATATAACTCAGAGTGGGAATAACTGGTTTGAGCCACACAAAAGTGAATCCCAGGTCACTTGGAGCTTCTCTTATCAGCAGAAATAGCTTGCAATGTGGAGACAAGCCATTCTCTACTTCAAAACCTCTAATAACCTCACTGGGGGGCAGATGCCCATTCTACATAAGACCCAACACAACCTTTAGTATTACTGCTAGACTCACAACCAGGTTGAAGCTCAGCCCATTCCATGAGGGGAGTTTCACATCATGCCTCAGCAGAAACTGCCTTCCACATGAAGAAATTTCAACACTTTTCCAAAATATAGCTTGGCATACTGGCACACACCTGTAATTCAACGCTTGGTGAGGCTGAGGCAAGAAGACCGCAAATATGAATTCACCCTAATAATTTAGCAAGACCCTCAAAAAAAAAAAAAAGAAAAAAGAAAAGCTAGCTCAGTGCAGGTGCTAGTAGTTTAGTTCATTAGGAAAACAACAACAACAAAAAGGAAAACAACAAACAAAAACACGAAGGGAAATGTGTGGAAGTGGATTCTAAGTCAAGGATGGTAAAATTTAACAAACTGGGTTGAAATCACTGATGTTTTAGCTCAAGCAGTTGAGGAAGGATCAGCAAGTTGGGCCAGATGTCAATGAGTTGGAGTCACAGCACTTCCCTGGGACAGTATGTTGCATGGGATTTATTACGACACCTGCACTGCTGTGCTGAATAATGATGCCTACGCTCTAACCCCTGGAGCCTGTGAATGTTATTTGATATGGAAAAAATAATTTGGGAGATGCAGTTAAAGTTGTTAACTGTATCCTGGATTATTCAGGTGGGCTTACCCTAATCACTCAGGCCTATAAAGGAGATGAGGTGTAGGCCTATAGTCCCAGCTACTAGGGAGGCTAAAGCAGGATAGCACCACAAGATGAACCACAGATTAGTTCCAGGATCAGAGATCTGAAAGAAGTGGAGATGGTAGCATTTGCTACATTCCCATAACACTCACTAGTTCAGCCTGTGCAGAAGTTAGACTGACTCGGGCCAGGGATTTAGCTCAGTGGCATAAGCACCTGCTTGGCAAGCTCAAGGTTATGAGTTCAATCCCCAGTACCAGGAAAAAAAAAACCCCACAAGTTAGACTGACTGTGGAGAATGATTAGGGAGCATAGTACATTTAATGCAGTGATGACTCCAATTATTGCTACTGTTCCTAAAGTAGTGTCCTCACTGAAACAAAATCACAGACCTCCTGGGGCATGCCATGCAGCCACAGAACTGCCTGGTGCCTTTTCTCTACACTTTTCCAAAGGACCCTCAGGAACTATTTGCTTTTACCTGGCCAGACCACCAGGACCTTTCACATGACTGCCTCAGAACCCTGTCATTCTGCTCTCTGCCACAATACAGTCCACAGAGATCTTGATCATCTTAACATTCCAGAAACATCACATTGGTTCACTTCATGGATGACACTATGCTGAATGGACCCGATGAGCAAGAAGTAGTAAGTATTTCAGATACCTTGGTAAGGGTGGGACGAGAAAGCCACAGAAATTTAGGGGCCTGACACCTCAGTGAAGTCTTTGGGGATTCAGTAGCAATCACACCAAAGCCCAGCATCTGGTAGGCCCTTTTGGCTTTCTGTAGCCAATGCCTATCACATGTGAACCTATTAATTTAACTACATATAGTGGTACCTTGGTTCACAAACTGCATTCTCTTCATGATTTTGTTCACAAACCAAACTGGACAAGAACCACATCAAATGTCCCCATAAGATCAACACTGAACCAAACCATGGAGTTTTTTGTTTGTTTTTTGAGACATAGTCTTTCTGTGTAGTCCAGGCTGACCCTAAACTATGTAGCCAAGCTGGCTTGGAACTCACAGCAATCCTCCTGCCTCAGCTTCCCAAGTGCTGGGATTATAGGCATGTGCTGCCATATCCAGCTCCTAACCACTGCATTTGATTTGGTTCTCATCCAACTTGATTTGCAACTAGAATCATGGAAAGAATCGAGTTCATGAACTTTGGTACCACTGTATTGCTAAATCAGCCATCAAGCCTCCTATTTTGGGTGGACCCAAAATAGGCCCCAAAACAGGTTCAGGTTGCAGTACAGGCTGCTCTACCACCTAAGCCTGTAATTCAGCAGAAATAATGACATGAAATGTTTGTGACAAATCAGGAAACTGTATGTAGCCTCTAGCAAGCAGCAAAAAAATCACAGCCTAGAAAAAGCACAAATCTACACAGACCTTCTTCTGCAGATAACTATTCTACTTTGGAGAGAGTTTCAACCTTACTACTGGGCTTCTGGCAGAGGCTAAACAGCTCAGCAGGAACTATCTGGTGACCATGTGGCTTGAATGTGTAGCCACCAGACACCAGGTAAGCCCCATGAACTAGGTACTGACTGTGCCACACAGCCAGGGGTCAGCTAATATGAGTAGCAATCTGAGACGTGAAAATGGCATGCTACAGATAGGCTTGCCCTAGCAAATGGCAGGCCCTTCATAAAGACTCATGCAGACGCTGGCACAATGGCTCATGTCTGGAATCTCAGCTATTCAGAAACCTGAGACAGGAGGATCAAATGTGAGGTGGTAGGCTGGGGATTTAGCTCAGTGGCACAGCACCTACCTGGCAAGCATGAGGTCCTGAGTTTGATTAACAGTACCCAGGGAGGAAAAAAATT
>PVJX010029849.1:0-22540 GCA_004027295.1 Dolichotis patagonum | reverse complement strand
GGAGGGGCAGTGGTTCCCCCACAGGCTCTTGGCTTCTTCACAGGGTCCTAACTCCCCTCTGTGAGCTCCTGGCTCCCCAAGTTTTAAGGCGAATGCTGGGTGTGGCCCCCCTGGAGCCCGTGGAATCTCCGGCAGGCCAGGCCACTGTGCTTTGTCCCAGGCAGGTCTCCAGGAGGTTCCCTGTGAGTGAAGGGCCTACAGGTCCCAAAGAGTCAGGCCAGAATGTTGGTTTCTGAAAAGTTCCCGGGACCAAACAGACCTGGCCAAGATGCCAGTCTCCACAATATTCCCAATCCAAACAGCCCGGGCCACTCTGTGGGTCCGAGAGTTTTGGGTCCCAAAGAGACAGGCCGAGATGCTGCTTTCTGGGAGACTTCCTGGGGGTGAAGGGCAGGGCTATGGGGCCAAACAGACCCAGCCCAGATGCTGATCTTCAGGCAGTTCCTTGCGGATGAAGGGCATGCTTACCAGTCCCAAAGAGTCATGCCGAGATGCAGGTCTGCACAGACTTTCGATCCAAACAGCCCAGGGCACTCTACAGGTCCGAGAGTTTTGGGTCCCAAAGAGACAGCCTGAGATACTACTTTCTGGAAGACTTCCTGAGGGTGAAGGCAATGTCCATTTTCTTCCATGACGATATCACCCAGATTTATTGTGTGTAGGCTAGAGGTCTGAGTTTGCCTTTTGCTCCTTTGTCTTGACAATCTCCTGGGTTCCTCCCAACAAGCTGGTTATGGGGTCCCAGGGACTTTCCACTTTGGCTGCACCTCAGCAGTGTAGGGGGATGGGACAGGCACCTGGGTTCCTCTAATTCCAGATTTAAAAGGAGGTAGCGGGTGTGGAGTGGGCTTCTTTTGAGCTATGCAGCTGTACTGGGGCCTCACTGACAATCAGGGGTACATGTAGGTGGGGCTGCTTCTTTCAGCCTGTGTGTCTACACTGGAACTCCCACAATGGTCGCAGACATACAGGGGTGTGTTTGTCTGATTCTGCTAGTGGATGATGGCTGTCTGAGGAAAGCAAGAGCCTCAAATGGTAGCCTATGGGTGCACAGGGCTTACCTGGCTGTGTGTCCCTGCTCCTGCTGGCTGCCTACCGGAAGGAGCCTTCTGGTGGCAGTTCCCTGAAGGTGAAGGTGGATCTACTGGTTCTTTCCGCCCATACTGGCCACCTGTAATATGTGGCCTTTTAGTGGAGGTAAACAGCAGGCAGAGGTGGATATGTCTGTGTCCTTCAGACCCTGCTGGTTCTCTCTGCTTGCATTGGGTGCAAGGAGGAAAGAGCCTCCTAGTGGCGGTGCCCTGCAGGCAGCAGTGGGTCTTCTTTGACATCCTGGTCTTGTTCCAGATTTTAGGTTGAAAGATTTCAGTTTTTGTCCAATTTAGTAAGATGTTGGCTATTGGTTTATCATATATGGTTTTTATCAAATTGTGGTAGAAACCATCTATTCTGATTTTATGTCCTTTTTTATCATGAGTGAGTGTTGGATTTTGTCAAAAGCTTTTTCTGTATCTATGGAGATAACCATGCATTTCTTGTCTTGGCTCTTTATTGATTTATTGATTTGCATATGTTGAACCATCCCTGTATTCCTGGGATGAATCCCACTTGATTGTGGTGTACAATTTTCCTGATGACTTGTTGCATTCTATTTGGAAGTATTTGATTGGGAATGTTTGCATCTATGTTCATTAGAGGGATTGGCCTCTAATGTTCACTTTTGGTTGGGTCTTTCACTGGTATTGGTGTTAGGGTAATAGTTGCTTCCATGAATGAGTTAGGGAGAATTGCTTCCCTTTCAGTTCCATTGAAGAGTTTGAGGAATGTTGGTATTAAGTTTTCCCTAAGTGTCTTGTAGAAATCTGCAGTGAATCCATCAGGACTGGGCTTTCCTTTGTTGGTAGGGTTCTAATTACATTTCCAAATTCATTAAGTGAAATTGGGTTATTTGGCAGGTTTACATCTTCTTGATTCAGCTTTGGTAATTCACATGGTTCTAGGAATCTGTCCATTTCTTCTCTGTTATCAAGTAGATTTTTGAAGTAAGTAACAATAATCTTCTGTATTTCTGCAGGGTCTGTAGTGATTTCACCCTTTTCATTTCTTATTGCATGGATCTGAGCTTTTTCTTTCCTCCTTCTGATAAGGTTGGCTAGGGATTTATCAGTTTTATTTATTCTTTCAAGGAACTAACTTTTTGATTCATTCTTTCTTTGTATTGTTTTCTTAGTTTCCATTGCATTAATTTCTGCTCTAATCTTTATAATTTCTTGTCTTCCTTGGGCTTTGCACTTGACTTGCTCTGCTTTTTCTGGAAGTTTGAAGTGCAGCATTAAGTTGTTTATGTGTGTCTTTTCCAATTTCCTAATGAGGGAGTTTAGTGCTATAAATTTCCCTCTGAGGACTGCTCTCATTGTGTCCCATAGGCTATGGTCATTTGTATTTGCATTTTCATTCCATTGTAGATCTTGTTTAGTTTCTTCTTTAATTTCTTCTGTGACCCATTGGTTGTTTAGGAGACTGTTATTTAATTTCCATGTGTTATGTGGTTCTTGTTGGGTTTTTGTCTTTAATTTATATTTTTATTATGTTATGGTCAGGTAATATGCATGGAATTATTTCATTTCTTTTGTTTTTACTTAAGCATGTTCTGTGAGTTAGTATATGATCTATTTTAAAGAATGACTCGTGCAGCTGAGAAGAATAATATTCTGATGTTGTTTTGTGGAACACTCTGTGCACATCTACTGGGTCTATTTTTCCACAATTTTGATTTAGTTCTTCTATTTCTTTGCTGATTTTTTATTTGGCTGATCTGTCTGTTTGTGATGATAGGGTGTTAAAATCCCCTGTTATAACTGTTAACTGTTGGGTTTCAATGTTTATTAAAATTTGTCTTACATAGTTGGGTGCTCCCATATTTGGTGCACATATATTCATGATTGTAATCTCTTCTTCTTGAGTTTTTCCCCTATCAAGTATGCAGTGACCTTCTTTATCTCTTTTGATAATTCTGGGTGTGAAGTTCACATTGTCTACAAACAAAATATCTACCCCTGCATTTGTCTGGATTCTTGTATGGAGTATTATTTTCCATCCTTTGATTTTAATCTATGAATTTTCTTTTGAGTAAAATGTGTTTCTTTGTTGTTTTGAGTAAAATGTGTTTTCTTTTTTCTTTCTTTCTTTCTTTCTTTCTTTCTTTCTTTCTTTCTTTCTTTCTTTCTTTCTTTCTTTCTTTCTTCCTTCCTTCCTTCCTTCCTTCCTTCCTTCCTTCCTTCCTTCCTTTCTTTTGTACCAGTCTCGAACTCTTGAGCCTCTTAGCTAAATCTACAGCCCTAAATCTGTTTCTTGTACACAGCACATTGTAGGATTTTATTTCTTAATCCACTCCGCCAGTCTATTTCTTTTTATTTTTGAGTTGAAGGCATTTATATTGATGGATATAACTGATAAGTACTGACTTATCATTGTCATGTTATTTTCTGTTGTTGGTTTTCTATTTGTCCTGTTTGCTTGCCCAACTTAATGGCTTCCTTTTGTTGTTGTTCTTGGGGTTGGAGTTATCTTTGTCTCTTTCTAGAGTGTCTTTCAGTATTCTTTGTGGTGTTGATTTTGTGGCCATGAATTTCTTTATTTGTTCTGTGTCATGGATGTATCATTTCTCCATCAATTTTCAAAGACAGCTTTGTAGGATTCATCAATCTGGGTTGAAAGTTGTTTTCTTTCAGGACCTGAAATACTTCACTCCAAGCTCTTCTTAACTTGCAGGTTTGTGCTGAGAAGTCTGTATGATTGTGATAGGCTTTTCGTCATAGGTGATCTGTTTCTTTTCTCTGAGAGCTTTTAGTATTCTGCTCTTGTGTTGAATTTCTGATATCCTAATTATTATATGTCTTGGTGAAGATTTAGTTTTCTTATGGTTAATTGAGGTTCTGTATGCCTCACCTCTGTGTATATCAGACTTTCTTCCCATGTTTGGAAATTTTCTGTCATTTTGGCAAATAGTCTTCACAGGTCATATGTGTTGACCCCGGCTTTTTAACTGACACCTATCAATCTTATATTGTTTCAGTTTGCATCATCTTGCAGCTGTTGAACTGTTGTTTTCTGGTTCCTTGTTATTTTTTAAGAGACATTTTCTTTCATGGTCATAATCTTCCATTCTGTCTTCAAGGTCTCAGAGTCTATCTTCAGCTTCATTCAAGCAGTTTTGCCAGTTTTTAATGGAATTTTTAATTTCTCAAATATTGCTTTGAATCTGTTTCATGCATTCTAATTCTGTCTTATATTGTTCATTCATGGTTTCCATCATTTTCTTTTGCTCCTCTTATTTTTATCTAAATCTTCATTAGATACACTCAGTATTGCTTTCACAATGTTTGTCATTTCAATTTATACCTGAGAGATTATTTCTGACCTATTTCCTCTATAACTTCATGGAATTGGTTCTTTGTTTCATTTGCTATATGTTGAGAAAGTTCAGTTATGCAGTTTCCAGTGTCTTCCATTGCAGTGTCTCTGGGGTTTTTTCTCAGTGGGCTGGAGGACTGAGACTGCCTCTTGCTCTTTCCTTTTGTCATTTTGCTCTGTGACCAGTGAGGCTGGCCTGGCATTACCCTGATGGATTGCACTGAGATGCTGGAATTGGGAGGGTTCATATCCCCTGTGAAGCTAGTAAAGATGCAACCCTCAGTTCTATAAAAATTTTGGAATTTACTCATAGGGGCCCTTCTAGTCCTGATTTTGTCACATTGTTCAACAGTGTGTCATGTCATATTTAGAATGAATTGGAACTTGTGATGAACTTACATTGTTTAAAAGACTATAAAACTTATTAAGAGTATATATTTCATAGAAGTTTAATATTTCATGCCTCAGGTAATGTGTATTACGATTTCAGGTTAATCTGTAGAATATCAGTCTTGCTTTACTTTGCTTCTCCTTCTCCCAGAATCCTTGGTCATGCTAGCAGTTCTTCTACATCCCAAGACCCTCCAGACTGTTACCCTGTGTTTTCATGATGTGAATGCTGACCCTCCTCCCCTTGGTGTTGTTAGGTCTTTGGGTTCATCACTGCAGTTAATTCCCTTTCCTTTGCGATGTGTTCCCTTGCCTATTTTATTATCTACCCCAATTTCTCTGCCTTGATTCCCTTAGTCATCTGTCTCCATTCTTTTTGTCTATCCTGCAGCAGGATGTCAACACTGGATGAAACTTAGCATCCATCTTTGCCTCAAACCTGTGCTGGAGCAGCTGAAGTTGCCTAGAAAAACAGAAGTGTGTTGTTTCCTTTCTTAAATTCATTGATACAAGTATCAAAGGAACATTTACTATGTAGTTTTATGGTCTCATTTTACTTCCTAGGTACACTATCTTACTGCTCACTTCATAGTTTCTCTGACCATGTATTTGTTTGTTTTTAATTTTTTTGTATATGTTTGTAATACATGTTTACATTCCTCATGTGGAGTTGATACATGTACACAACACATCCCAATTCCTTTCATCTCTTATCCCATTTTTCCCTGCCTTCTGCATCTATATCTTACACTCCACCCCTTCATTTTCAACTTTATTCCTCAGCTTTTTTGTAGGTCATTTAAAAAAACAATCCAGCTGAGGAGGTGCATGCCTGTAATCCCTGCAGTCTAGGGCATGGTGGCAGGAGAATCATAACCTTGAAACCAGACTGCAGAATGCTTTAGTAACAAGACTCAGGGTTTAGTTCCCAGCACTGTGAAGAGAAACAGCTGGTCCTCTTTTCTACCACTCAACCAGCATCTTGGCTCACACTCTTTCCCTTCTTGCTGTTCAGTGGGTGATACACATCCATATTCCAAGTGCTGAAAACTCTTCTTGGCATGAACATTTTCCTACCTTCACCCTTCCTGTCCCTGTTTCCAGATGAACTTCACAAATTACTGCTTTCTTACAGCCTCAGTCTACTTGTCTCCATGTCTTCAACTCATATTCTGTCTTCAGCACACTGCTTTGGGCTGAGTTATTCATTATTGCACCCAAGATGCTCATGCATTCAGAAGACAGCACGTTTTGGGGTCCTTACCATGTCAGGTTCAGACATGTGTTCATAAGACAGCATGTCTTTCGGTCCTTACCATGTCAAAATGTTGTTTGCTAAATTTGGAAAAGTTTTAAGTTATTTTTAAGGTGATTTAAAATGTAAAGATTTTTTTTTATTTTGATGTGAGTGATTGTACCATTTAGCAGAGAGAGGTCCAAGTCATAATGCTGAGAATTTGAGACCATGGTGACATGATATATATGTATAGAATGAAAGGTTTTATTTTGTAAGTCTTATTTTTAGTAGTATTTGAATGAAAGTTTCTAGATTGCCACATTCACAAACCACCCCTCCCCCATTTAAAACAGTAACTAACAGTTTTGGAAAGTTTTTATTTCCTCACTGTGCTTCATTAGATGTAGGGTTCTGCATTCCATGGTATCAACTACTATTGAGAGAAAGGAATTAAGTTCTTTATAATGAAATGCATGGTAGTTGTATTGTGGCCCATGAAATTCAGAGAAGCCAATCTTCGACAAGTCTTTTACTGAAGAGAAAAGGGTGTGAGCCTTCAGTATATATTTTTAACATATGTATGAAAACTGCCACAACTGTTAACTCTTCAGAAGAACTGAGTAGTGCTGTGAGCATTTAAGGAAGAGTCTAGTAGTAGACTATTTTCAACATCTTATTGTTCATTATTGGTGCTAAATGGAATATGCTTTTTATACTTAGTCAACTGCCATTTCCATTCCATTATAATGAATGTGGTAGAGTGGAAACACTTCCTTGATGTTATAAGACCTGAATTTAGCATCCGCCTCCATGGCTTCTTTGACCTTAGACAGATTGACTGACTGGCCTCAACTTCAGTAAGAAGAGAGTTGGAATAGATTTTAAGATTTTTAATCTGTACCCTGAGAGTAATTTCACAAAAAGAGCTTAGTATTTACTGTGTGTGTGTGTGTGTGTGTGTGTGTGTGTGTGTGTGTGTGTGGTTTTAAAGCCTTAGGTTGTTCTTTTAGAGCCACATTTAACTTATCTAAATATTAACTGTACAATCAGCATAGTTTGTTCACTTAATTTTTAGTTGTGAAAGTAGTGAGTTTCTTCTAGAGTGTTAGATTATTACAGACATATACATCTCCATTCGAGCACACTTCTAAATGTGTTATTTTAGTCATGTAGAAGTGAGTATATGAATGCCACTATTCATTTTTTAAAGAGTTACTGTTAAATTTTAATTTAAAAACTTGCTATTTGGGCATGATGGCTGAGGCAGAAAGGAGCATGAATTTGAGGCAAGCCTGTGCTATGTAGCCAGATGCTCTCCAAAATAAATAAATAAATAAATAAATAAATAAATAAATAAATACTATTCACACACCCACTACTTTATAGTTTCTGTTTAGTTTTGGTTTTTATTTTTGTCTTTTTGAGACAGAATATCACTATACAGTTCAGGCTGGCCTTAAGCTCACTTTGTAGCCCAAGCTGGTCTAGAACTCACAACCAACCTCCTGCCTCAGCTTCCTGAGTGCTGGGATTTTGGGAATGCACCACCACACTAGGCTCTGATTAATTTTACATAGGCATTTAAAAGTTTTGTTCATTTGGGAGTTAAACCAAAAGAATCATTCAGACTGTGTTGTCTGCTGTCCTGAAGGATTCTTGAATGTTTCTTTTCCTAGTGAAGTCTTTTTCACAGGCTCCTATTCTCATTCTCTTCTTAATTTCTTGCTCTTTTTGTTTGTCTCTTTCCCATTCATTCATTCATTCATTCATTCATTCATTTTTTCTTTCATTTTTATTTCCTTATCATTCTTTTCTGCCCTTCCACCCTTCTTCCATTCCTTCTCCCCTCTCTCCCTCCTTCTTTCCTTCCTTCCTTATTTTGCTTTTGTGAGGATTAAACCCACAGCCTCTTACATGCTTTAGAAACCACGGGACCATGACCCCGCTCCTTTTGATTTTGAGACAGGGCCTCCCAAGTTTGCCCAGATGGGACTCAGACTGGCAATCCTCCTGCATGAGCCTCCCGAGCAGCAAGAGGAGTATCTCCCCTGTGCCTGTCTTCAGTAGTATTTTGTTTGTTTAATTGATATATTATTTAGAGTGGTTTTAAGTTTACACAAAAATGTAGGTAGAAAGTATAGACAGTTCTCTTATCAGCCCCAACCCTATCACCTGCCCCCTTAGTTTCCCCTGTCACTAACAATTATGGTTATATCATATACCCATACAGGGTGATGTATTAGTGCAGTTGGCAGCAAATACTGGTGCATTAGTCTTAACTAGAGACCATGTTTTCCATTCATTGCCATTGTTGTGCACTGTGAACATAGGATTTGGGAATGGATGGCTGTTTCTATATCCACTGGTGCTCAGGTGACAGGAGCTCTGAAGTAGGCACAATGAGCTGAAGGAAGGGCAGATGGGCCAGACAGAGAGGGCATGGTGGATGGGGTCTGGAGGAGCACAAGAGAAGGTGGAGCTAAGCTGCTGCATGGCATTCTTGTTCAGGTGTCCTGGGGAAGAGAATAAACAGGCAGATATCTGCATAATATCCTGAAAATTTCTTTTGTGCAGATCCTAGAGTTGTATGCACAAGCCATTCTTTAGTCTCTGAACACAAACCTCTACCAAATGCAGTTGAAACTCCAGAAAGAGGTGCATCCTGATAGGTGAGGGCTCCAGGAGGAAGCCAAGCAACTTGCTGTGAGGTCTCCTAACTGTCCTGGGTGCCTCAGGGAAGGCAGCCACCAAACTGTGTCTTTCAGGAAGCAGCAGTGGGAAACCTAGAGGAAGTACTGCAGAACAAGCTCACAGAAGCTGAGGAAAAGTAAAAGCACAGTATACAAAAATTTCTTAGCTGAAAGCAGTCATCTGAAGTGTGGTGCTGCTACCAAGTGGCTGAGCCATCTCCAGGAGTGGGAGGGTGTTTGAGTGAGGAGTGAATTCAGAACACAAACCAAGAGCTCTGTGGTGGTGGTGGTGGTGGAGTCATTCACTCTGAGTTGGACATAGGTTTCCTGCAAGGTCACACCATTCCCTGAAGGGATAGCTCACTAGAGGTATGTGTCTAGGCTTCCTTCCCATACTTGCATGTCTGTTTTTTTTTTTTTTTAAATAACGCAGGAGGGCAGGAATGGGGGCATAACCTGTAATGTCAGCATTCAAGATGTTGAGGTAGGGGGATTGCCAAAAGTTTGAGGCCAGCCTGGGCTACATAGTGAGTTCAAGGACAGCTTGCACTGCATAGTGAAACCCTGACTCAAAAGGAAACAAAAGAAACAACCAAATGACACAGAAAGTGCATGTATAATTTCAGACGTTATTTAATTCTTTGTGACTTATTTTTTTAGGTCTCTCTTTCCTTGGGGTTTCTGGTTTTCATATTAGTGATTTACCCTTAGATGAAGCCATTCCTGGAGCCTATGGAAAATAACTTCACATCTACTGTCACCTGAAGACACACCTGAAATCATTCAAAGAAATTTTGGACAATACTAAAGGAAACGTATTCATTGAATTGATTCTTCTATTGAATAAACATAGGCAGTCTTTTCATCTTCTATCATCTGCTTTAATTCTTTGGTGTTCTGAAATTATCATTGTAGAGGGGTCTTTTACCTCCTTGACCACTAGGTATTTTGCTTTGTGAAGCTACTGTGAATGTAACTCTTTACCTGATTTTTTCCTGGCTAGTCCACTATTGCTGAATAGAAGCTTGGCACAGGGAATGTATTGTAGCCAGTAGAGAGTATCCACGGTGTGGTTGTTAGCAATTAAAAACATTTGTGTATAGAAAAGTTACTGATTTTTTTGATGTTGCTTTTACATCCTGCTACTTTAATGAACTCAGTAAGTATAAAAGTCTTCTGGTGGAGCCTTCTAAGAACAGAATCATATTGTCTGCAGACAAGGAAAATTTGAGCACTTTCTTATTTGCATCCATTTATTTTTTTTCTCTTGTCTAATTGCATTAGCTGAAACTTTAAGAGCTGTATTGACTAGAGGTGGTGAGAGTGCACATCCCTGTCTTCTTCCTGATTTTAGAGAAAATACTTTCAGGTTTTCCCCACTCTGAAAGATGGTGGCTGTGATTTTGGGCCTGTAGTATATTGAAATAGTGTAGAGTGGTCACACTGACTCCATTTGATCCTGGGCACATCTGGTCAACAATGTTATGGGGAAAAGTACAGGCCTTGAAACATCACCCAACCCCAGGGTAAAAACATGAGGTCCTGTAAGGTCAAGAAGTAAACAAGTTATATAAGCTAAGCATGTGCAATTTGAGTTTCTTTGTTCTTACTCTCAATAAAAGCTACTTGCTTAGGCTGGCTGGGTGGCAGCCATTTTGCTGACCCTTAGGTTCTGTGGCCCTTTATTTTCCTTTTGCTTGCAGAACCCCAACAAAATAGGACCTTTCACTACCAAATTTTTTCATGGATTGTATAATAACATAGGTTTAGTTTTTCTGCATCAATTAATAGTGATTTTTTAATCATTGATGATATTTATGTGGCAAGGTATGTTTGTAGATTTGTGTATGTTGGACTATCCTTGAATCCCTGAATTAAAATCCATCTAATCATGGTATATGGTCTTTTGAATGTGTTGTTGAATTTGATTTGTATTTTGTTAAGGATATTTGCATTTATGTTCTTCTGGCTTATTTTTTGTGTTTGGTATTAGGGTAATATTTGCCTTTCAGAGAGAGTCTGGGTGCACTTCTTAACTTTCCATTGCACAGATAATCTAAAGAGCATTGGTATAAGGTTTTTAAAGGTATAGTAAGATTTAGCCCTCTGGATTTGGGCTTTTCTTTATTCAGAGACTACTTATTACATCAATTTAATTGGCTGTTATTGATTTGACTACGATTTTCATGTCTTTTTGGTTCAGTTTTTGTAGGTCATATTTAACTACAAATTTACTATTTTTTTCTAGATTTCCCAGATTATTAGAATATAGGTTTTCAAAATGCAGGTGTCTGCCATAACATCCATTTTCCATCCCTAATAGTATTGATTTGCATTTCTCATCTTTGGGTTAGTTTGGCTAAAGGTTTATCAATGTTTTCTTAGCTTTTTGGAAAACAAGTTCTTTGCTTTACAGATTATGTGTATTGTTCCTATCTCATTAATTTCAGCTCTGATACTTATTCTTTATTTGTGTTGATTTACATTTTGGATTGTTCTTATTTAAGACCTTGAGTTGCACCGTTGTTTAAAATCTTGCTAATGAGTCCATCTCTTACAATGTACATAATCAATTAAAAAGGTTATCAAAGACCTAGACATAAGATCTGAAACTGTGAAACTGTTATAATAAAATAGAGGAGAAACACTTGGGACATAGACATGGGCAAAGACTTCCTGAAGAAAGGACCATAACACAACAGGAAAGACCAAGAATCAACAAATGGAACCACATGGAATTACAAACTTTCTGCACAGCAAGGGAAACAGCTAACAGAGTGAAGCAGCAGCCTCCACAATGGGAGAAAATCTTCATCAGCTCCTCTTCTGACAAAGCATCCGACCTGGAATATATTAACAATCTTAAAAGCTTAATGCCAAAAAATCAAAGACCCCAATCAAAAAACTGGCAAACAAACTGATCGGATACTTCCTGAAGTACAAATGGCCAAAAAGTATATGAAAAAACCTATGAAACATCTTTAGGTATTAGGAAATGCAAGTCAGAACTACTTAGAGTGCCCCCAACCCCATCAGTGTAGCTGTCCACAAGAACACAAAAAGGCCCCAAATGCTGATAGGAATGTAAACTAGTATTTTACCCCTGGAAATCAGAGTTGACATTCCTCAAAAAACTAAAAAGAGCTCCAATTGTATTCAACTATAACACTGCTTGGTATGTACCAGAAAGACTGAAGTCAACACACTACAGGGACCGTGGCAGCCCCACATTTATTGCAGCATAATTTGCAATAAGTGTCCAAGATACAGAACCTTCCTTGGTGCTGTTGAGCAGATGAATGGATAAAGAAAATGAGTACATAGATAATAGAGTATTATTCAGTCATAAAGAAGAGTGATGCCTTGACATCTTAAAGAAAACAAACAGGTTCACAGCCTATCATGCTGATCGAAACAAGCTATCCTCAGACTAATCTTGCATGCTCCCCCTAACTTATGTACTCTAAGAACGGTGACATGAAAGCATAAGGGAGAGTATTAACAGACAGGAGGAAGAGAGAAAGGTGAGCAAGGAGAGGAGTAAGGGAGAGGAGTGGGAAACCTCACTGAAACCCAGTATTTTGTAACATTAATAGACACTACAAATAAAAGGGAAAAAAACAATAATCATCATACTATACATGAAGAAAAAGAATGAAATCCTGTCATTTGCAAAAACACAATGACATTAGGGATCAGCCCAGCTCAGGAAGAGCCAGAAAGTGTTTTCTGTTACCTATTTTCCTTCTCTAGGGCATCACAAAAGCAGATAGGTGACCAGGAGAGAGGGGAAGGGAATAAGGAGAAAGGGAAGCACAGATGAGGTTATGGGGTGCAGATGATCAAACTAGGTTACAGCCATGTCCACATATGCCAAAACAAGATCCATTCAATTACTACTCACTAATGCAAACACTGACTTTCTAAAAAGGACATTCCTCCGCTGGGCATTTGGTGACCCCACTACTGCATCTCACCAGATTTGAAACCACTGCCAGTAATGAGCATGATGCTCCCTCAGGAAGGGAGGAAGTCTCACTATTCTCACCTCCCCACTACCCCATTTGCCAGCTTACCCTGTGTCTACAGTGATACATCTCTCTGCTCTGTTTGCAGGCAGAGGAAAATCACCAAGAATGAAGAGAGCCATGAAAAATGACCTGAGAGGTCCACCTCTGTCACTCTTTAGGAGTGTGACTTGGGTATGTTGGAAGACAGCAGAAAGAAAAGAGGACAATCATTAAAAAAAAAACCCTGTTCTTCACAACGGTGGGCAGGGAAACCAGCCCTGTGGGCCAAGAGAAGGCTTGGGAGGCTTTCTTGAGAAAAGCGGGTGATGAGCGGAGTTCTTGGGTGGCTGGATTTTTGTCACAATTGGCTTTCTTCTAAAAGGCTAGAAATGTCTGTGTTCTCCAGTTGCATGGCTTCTGGTGACCCTTTGGGAATTGGTGATCTGTGCATGGAAGCTGTCTCTGGGCTGCATACTTTTTTCTCTTCCACTTTTGCATATTTGACTAGAAAGAGACATAAAAATTTGAAAGCCTTCTTCCTCCTGAATGCTCACCTTATTTCAAGTTGTAAGTTTTGTGCTCCTGGGACATTTAGCTAATTGGACAGGTAATGCATGGATTTTTATCCCAGAGCCTTTCCTCTCACACCTGTGTCCATACCCACAGTCTCTGTTCTCTCACTGATGATTCAGGGGCAGGAGTCCAACGAGGCTGGTTGTGCTCTGCAAGTCATCATCAGAACCCCAGTGCCCACAGAGCATGCAGCAGCATGGAGTGCTGCAGGGGAAAGGAAAACCATCACACACTACAGGGATGGGCAGTCATGCACACGGCCTGCGGAGCCAGCAGGGGCCTGGGCCCTGTCTGACCAGGCACTGCCCAGACCAGCCAGCTATTTCCATTCTGCACGGGGTCACTGTTGCCAAGCTTTCAGATTTTTCAGAGGAGATATTCTGGTTTTAATGTACTATCTTTACCCTTTGAGTTTTCACAACAAATGCTAAAAACATAATAGTGGAGGCCAGCTTTTTGTACCTAAAGTAGAATTAGGTCATGGACCAAATGTTTTCCACTTGTGAAATGCATTGAAAATAAAACCAGCAAAGCAACCACTGAGAAACAGAAAGGTGCAATTTTATTTTGTTTTTCTGAAAAGCTCTTAGCATCTGCAGGTACCTGCCAAAGGCTTGGCCAGAAAGCAGAGAGCAGCACACTGAGGAGCAGCAGGTAGACGCAGCTGGCTGAGACGGTGTGGTCTATGGAAGAGCCACATTCCCATCTCCACGCTGCTCCTCGTACTCCCTGATCTTTATCAACAGGCTCTTTTTGACCAGGTCACAGAGCTTCTTGAGAGTGTCCAATTTGTCCTGCCCAAGGATGGCCTTCTTCTCCATCTCTATGAAGATCTCCAGCATGTTCTAGGGAAGGAGAAGCAGGGGAAACCTTGACTAGGCCACATTCACTCTCAGAGGAGATGTGTTCACTTCCTCTCCCCAAACAAAGACCCATCTCACTGCCCAAGAGACCCTGCCTCTCATCACCTTGTTGGGGCAGAGGGAAGGAGAGGGAGGCAATTGTGTGCCTCCTGGCCCCAAAAGAAGAGGCTAGGCAAGCCACATCAGGAATCTCTGGGTTGGTCCCCATATTATAGACAGCTAAGTTAGTAGAAGTATTGTAGGTAGCACACAGGGCAGGGTGATGCAGAAGAGAGTTGTGGCTGTGGGCATATTCACCGAAGGCTAGGCTTCAAGCAAAAAAGCTGCTCACCAAGTTACTTCCCACACTGACTGACACTCCTCAAGGCATCAGTCACCTTGGGGTGGGGACCAAACCTCCTTACCCACCCTTCCAGGAAAATCCTTGTCATCCCATGTGTGCTTGCTACTGCTATGTGAATTGTTTCTCCATTTGAACCCCATTTAATCAATATAAGCCAAGTGGCTACAACTGTTGTGTGCTTATTGGTTGACCACAGCTTTGTTCCACCTTACACCCATCCTATGTTTTGCCACTGGATCAACATTACCTGAGCAACTGTATTTGTAATCTTATTGATTGATCGATCATAGTTCTGTCCCACCTTACGCCTGCCTGATCTCTTGACTTCGCTCAATAAATGCACTTGAGAAGCAGGGTTGAATGGAAACCTACTTTCCAGGCCCCTTTCTGTTCCTCTCAGACGGAAGGTTTCTTTCCCTCTCTCAATAAATTCTTCCTGCTCTTAACCTCTGTCATTCCCACAATTCACTCCTGAATTTCAAAGAACACCAACTCAGTGTTTCAGACATCTGTCAGGTTGGGAGTTTCAATCTGATATTACCCAGGCCCAGGACTCGGACTCTATATGGACACGTCACAGATCAACCAGCCTGAGGGTGCAGCTGAGCCACCGTGGAAATGCCCCGAGGTGGTCCTACACCCCAGCACAGCCTCTGATACCCAATCCTCCTCCAGACCTGAATCCACTCACACATGCACACACACTGCCACACTGCCACAGACACACATAGGGGCAGAAGCGTGCTGGGCACTACAGGTTACAAAGTGACACAGAGGTGTCCAAGGCTCTCCTTGCCTGCTTGGTGTGCTGGGTCTGGAACATGGAAATCGCACATTCTCTGGTCAGCAAGGCGCACATGGGTGGCTAAAGCCTGCTGAGGACAGTACAGGGAGACTAGCACAGGCATGGGGACAGATCTAAACTCATTTCCTTCATGATGTTAAGTTTGCTCATTCAACCAATACTTCTATGATGTTCCAGGAAAAGGACACTTCTCCTGCCCCTGCACAGGATAAATGTAGCTAACCAGGGATTTGAGGTCCTTGATCCCAAGAAGACTGGTTGTGAGAAAATAGGGCTGTGAGACAATTCTTCTATTTCTATTTCTTTCCCGCAGTACACTGACACTTTGGGTAGAGGACTGGGGACACATTGCAGGGGTCCCTGATAACTGGCAGTCAAAAGGGTCTCCAAGAAAGAGGAACACTGCACACTCAGTGTATACCATGCATACATATAAGACACACACAGCCAACACATAGCACAGAGACAGACACACAAACCACACACTACAGAAACACACACAAATACACACACCACATGCATACAGAGCTGTCTCCAGCACTTCAGAGGGAAGTGCCCCAGGCCACTACCCTTCCTGACTCAAGTACCACCCAGCTGAGCTGTAGAATCTGCTCCTGCTGCTCCTGACTCCACCCTCACAAGGGCTTGGACTGCAGCTCTGCTCCTCACTGGCCTCAGGAATCCTGAGTAGAGAGGCATCAGGACTCAATCTCAAGAGATGTGGGGTCTCACCATGCTATCCAGCTTAAACTTGGAGATCTTGGTACACAAGAGAAATTTAAATGACTTCAATTCGTAGTTGTTAACATCTTCTGCGATCCGAAGGAGCATGACCCTGTGGGGAGGAAGAGACACTCTGGAATGCTGACTGCCTGCCATATGTCACCCACCTGAGCACAGTGGTGCTGACTCAGGACCTCTCACTTCCACTGAGCCAGTCAGACATGCCCAAGCTGTAGCTCTTGAGTTTGCCGCTATAACCTCGGGGGTGCATGTGTCACTGTACTGTGATGCCTCTAACACTCTTGGGAAGATGCCTCTGAGGGGAAAAGTTGGGTCAGATGGGATTTCCAGCTTCATTTTCTTGATTTTCACACTGATTTCCACGTGATGTACTTACTAGCTGATAGTCCCCGTGACGGTGTAGAAGAGGCTCTTTCTCCCCAAATCCTCCCCTACGCTGACCCTTTTGTCTCCAAATCAAGAGGTGAGTCCAGTTGATGGACTCACCTGCATTGTTTGGGGCCCTGCCCTGCTCCAGAGGGTGCAATGATGCCAGCAGAGCAGTTTGCTGGGCCTAGCTCACATGCCACAGTGGAGTTTTCACCAGACCAAGAGGGCAGCATAAGATGAGAGCCCCCAGCCCCGCTTTCCTAGTTCTGGGAGTATTATACTTCAAAAGGTCCTTTGTGCTGTGAGGAGCCAGGCCTGCCCTGAGCCTAGAGTTGCCATCTATTTGGGAAAAGTCCTTGCAGATAAAATTTCAGTAAGTCACACTGGGTTAAAGGTGGGCCCAGGACAGAGCCAGGGCCACACAAGAAGAGAGATTCATGGAGACACAGAAGAGAGGTTGGGACTGCAGGGACGCACCTGGAGCAGCAAGGACTGCAGCCAGGAGTGAGCGTCCATGAAGGTCTTGCCAGCACCCGGATGTCTGAATCTGAGCCCCAGAACTGTGGGAGAATAAACTTCCTCCACCTTTTCAGCCACCCAGTCAGTGTGTGGCACTTTGTCACAGCAGCCCTAGGAATCCAGTGCCCCAGAAGATTGCCACAGAAGTCCACACGTGGTGAGACCATGCCAGAGACACCAGCAGGGGACATCAAAGGACAATGACTGTCTACCCTGAGGTGAGACCACACATGGCACTGGCCACCGTGACCATGACATGGCCAGGGCTGATGCTGAGGAAGAGAGCTCCCCAAAAATAACATGAAAAGGGGACATTAAAGAGAGAAGGTGACAGGCTTGTCATGGGCCATGAAGCTGTCACTGCCTGTGGCCCCTTATCACAGCCCACAAAGCCCATGGAGCACATGGGCCAGGGAGAGGCTGAGCTATGTTGCCCCTGTGGGGTGCTAGAGGAAGCCTGTGAGCAGGCCTTGGCGTCACCTCTGCAGGGTCAGCAGCCACTGAGGCTCTAAGTGTGGACTGAGATTCCTGAGGATTCCACTGCCCTGGGGCTCTGGTGGGAGGCAGAGACCCTCAAACACAGGCAAGCAGGGGCATCAGGAGGCATGGGCTCCAGAAGAGGGTGCAGGGCAGAGGGAAGGAATGAGAACATCTAGAGAAACTATTTTAATTTTGGCAAATGGGTAACTAATGTTTCACTTGGAAAAATACGTTTTATCTCATGATTCTAGCATCTTTGCTCTGGATTACACAGACGGCCCCTCTGTTTCTAGACTCAGCCCACACACAGACCCGCCAAACAGGCCTCAGGCTGTCTCACTGCCCTCAGGCTCTGGCCCTGAAGGACTGGCTGCTCACCTGTAGGCTGAAATCTGGGCCTTGCCAGGGGTCCGGAGCTCGCCCTCCATCTCCTCCTTGCTGGTGTTCATGTAGGTGCCCAGCAGGTCCAGCCTGTTGATCTGGAAAAGCAGCTCCTTCAGGAAGGACAGGTCATCTTTGACCAGTACCTTCTTCTCCTGGAGTCTCTGGAACAGCATGCGGGCATCCAAGATGGGCTCCTGATTCTGCTGTGGGATGTGGTCCTGGCTCAGGAACTTGAGAGCGGTGAGCTCTTCACTGTCCAGTTGCTCCCCAATATTGGAAAGAAGGGTGCTGAAATTGAAATCCATGCCTCTTGGAGGGAGCAGAGTGGTGTTGTGACCTATGCCAAAATGCAAAGCTGTTTTCAGGTGAGGAAGAAAAGTGCCACCCACTGGCTTGTGCTTTATTGAGTAGGGCTGTGTCTACCACATGCTGTGGGTACAGGAGGAAGAGAGGCAAAGAAAGCAGAGCTCTGGCAGACCCAAGGCTGCCATCCAAAGTGGCACTAGGCACAGAGGGCTTCCTGGAGACAAGGGATCTGGGCACACAGGACAATGCTCAAATGGAAAACTTTCAAAAGATGGAGGTGAGGCCAGGTGTGTTGGTGCAAGCTAGTAATCCCAGAACTTGGGAGGCTGAAGCAGGAGGATCATCTGAGTTCAAGGCCAGTCTGTGCTGCATAGTGAGTTCACAGCCAGCCTGAACTGCATAGCAAGACCCTGTCTCCAAAAAGAAAAAAAAAAGTGTTATTATGTTTTAAAAAACTCCAAACACTGGGAAAACATTAATTTTTTTCCCTTTCAAAAATACCATTCCTTGGCCAGGGACTGAGCTCAGTGGCATAATTGCTGCCTGGAAGTAAGAGGTCATGAGTTTGAGCCCTAGCACAAACAAAAAATAATAAAATAAAAAATAGAAGAAAAAGAAAAGTTTTCTCCTCAGTTACAGAAGCCGTTATTTTTGTGTGACGATTGAAAGAAAATACAGTAAACTAGAAAATGAACACAGTTAATTACTGTCACACACACACACACACACCTGCCGGTCCTGATACCAACCTGGCACCGGCCACATACGCAAATGCGCACACCCACCGATGCGATTTCCCACTTCATACTGCTAGGGAACCTTTGCCTCCACCATTAAACGCTGATCCGTGGCACATCTTAGCTTTTCTTGATTTATGCTTGTAAGTATACCAGTGCTTACTGAGAGCAATCTTTTATGATCTTACAGTTAAAAATAATATGACAGTGAAAGACTTTCTCATATATCTTACACATATCCCCAATTATTTCCTTAAAGTAAATTGTTAGAATTTGGCTCATGAGGCAAAACCTTCTCGCTCTTATTCTGAGTTTATGTCAATGTTTAGACAACGTCTTGGAGGCTATGCCTCTCGCTAGGGGCACAAAGTCTGCAGAACCTAGACCTTCCATGGCAAAAGCAATGGATTACTCTGAAAGTTGGCATTGTAAATACACAACCAGCACCTCACAGCATGTATTCAAAGTACAAGGACAAAAGCTGCACGCAAGGGGACAACTGGTTCACTTGCACCTGGAGTGCGCGATGCACAGCAGAGCCTGAGAAGAGGGCTGTGCACAGCTCTGAGCAACCAGCACAGCTGGGAAAGAGTGGTCACCGCCATTTTCCAGACTCCTGCAGGGGAGAACAACATCCCATTTTCTGGAACAAGTGGCCAGCAACTTGACCACACAAAGGGTGAGGCAAGCAGCTTGTTACATAACAAAAACCACACCACCTGCCTTAGGAAATATGCAGCGCAATACAGAGACTACCAGAAGCCTCCAGCACATTGCACAGCAGAAAATCAAGGTGTTGCTGCCAGCAGACCCGCCCAGTCCTGATGCCATCCCTGGTGTGGGGCAAAGTGGGAACACAAACCTGCCTTCCTCTCTCCCCCTCAGCCTGCCTCTCAGAGGAAATTGCTGACACATGGTGGGAGGCAGCAGGCTCCCAGACACCTGAGCTGCACAAGTACAGAGGTTAGTGGGGAGGAGAAGGCAGGAGAGGTGCCATCCCTCTCGGTTCTTCCTGGGGCCTGCATCCTTAACAACTGAAGAGAATTGGAAACTTGACTTCCCACAAATATCAGAAACTTTTACACATGCCTCAGAAACCAGGCTAAGGGGAAGGAAAGGCAGGGGCGGGTGAACTTTCTACCTTGCATGGTCATATTGCTGTAGGAGATTTAACACACACACATACACATGCACGCACATACACAGACACACACACGCAACCTTCTTTCCAAGCACTAGCCTACCTCTCAACACAGCAAGATGACACAATACAGAGATGGCCTCCCTGCCTTTGAACCCTTGGTTCAGCAGCCACACTAACACCAGAGGCCAAAGAGTTCATTTTAAAACAATCCATTACAGCCCACGCACTGCATTGTCCGGAAGACCCTATTTCACACAAAGCACTTCCTGCCCTGATGACACCTTCTCACCTAGAACAAGTTCACTTAATATGAATGCAAGACCCTACAATCACCATCTCTGCCAGCTGCTCCCTCAACCCAGCCACCTTACTTCCCATCACTGATGAGACCCCTGCCTGCAGTTAGATTGTGGGCATGTGGATGACTCCTACTCCCTTCCCTCTCATTACCAGTATTCCTGTCCCTACGGCTTCTGATACTTAGTTCATAGATGACAACACAAAGAACACAAGCACTCAAAAGACATCAAAATGTACGATAATCAGCATTTCTAAAGTAATGGACACAAGCGCCAGTGCCACCCAAAACATCTTCACAAAACAAAAAAAACCCTAATTGTTGCCAGAGACACAGCTCAGTGGGCATAGCACCTGCCTGGCAAACGGGAGGTCATGAGTTCAATCCCCAGTACCAAAAAGGAAACAAAAAGATACTGCAGAAGCACAGCACAAAGCCCCTCTGAGGGCTCCTTCATTTCCTCAGGTCCAAGTCACAGGCTATGGAATGCAAGCCCTTCAAGGGACTCAGAACTGAGCGAACCAGATTCCAAGTTGAGAACTTCTTAGGGGAAAGGCTTTTTCCTGTGCTATGTCCTTTTTTAAGATTCTTTCCAACTCTCACCCAGTTAGCAAATCTATAGTGCCTGTCTGAGCAAAACACGGATTGTATTTGGGTACTTCTTTCAACATTTTTGCTAGGTCTTTCCGTGGCATGAAAATAGGCTTTGGAGCAGCTGTATGTGTACCTCTGCTCCTTGGCTCAGAACCTTTACTCCATTTTTACTCCTAGGTAAAATAGCTTCTTCACAGCAAGCAGACTCACCCTTGTTTTCCCTCTCTTCTCCAGGGGTCCCCGGTGAAGTTTCCATCTTGTGGAGGGCTTCCTCGTATCCCAACTTTCCACTCCTGGCAGACTTACTCGTTTAGGCTAAAGCTCCAACTAGTTTGAGTCCAGGGCTTGGAAAGATTGTAAGCCCACTGCAGAGCTTGAGAGTCTTTAGCCTAAGACAAGCAGTGACTCTGGGTGGCCTGTATATATTTTGTATTCAAACAAGGAAAGGATTAGAGTGGAAAATGCAGGAAACCTGAGCAGCACCTTGGGAGGTATTCAAGAAGCCCTGGATTAACAGGCTATGTTAATTAAGGAGAACTAGCCCAGGAGAGTCTGCAAGTGACTTTCACTACAGCAGTGTAATACCCACAGCTACAATCTCTATCTTAGTGATTGGGGTTGCAGCCAGGTGTCCTCATTTGTGGCCTATCTTGCACTTTGCGGCATCTCTGTTCTCAGTTGAGCCATGCCCCAGAGATGCTGCAGCCCTGCCCATGTATTCAGCTTCAATGGCTCCAACAATTGCCCTCACATGGGCCCTCACACTAATTAAAGACAAAATCACAAACATTTTTACTGACTCCAAATACACACTTAACATCCTTTACTCTCATACCTCCTGAAAAAGATCTAATTAATACTCAAGTGAACTCCATCACTAATGCACCTCTTATTCTCAAACTGCTACAGACAACACAGCTTCCAAAATAGGTAACAACCATTGTCTATAAGGGACACCAAGCATCATCAGACTCCTGGAGAGGGAGGTTAGGAGACTCGGCCAGGCTCATTCTGCCTACATGAAGGAGGGGTACATGTCCCTGAGGCTCTATAGGACCCACCACTGACTGACACTGATGCACAGCCATGACTCCCCCCGGCTGGTCCCAGCTAAGCAGGGAGGGGTACACTCTGAGTCCTCAGGATCCAGTCTAAGACTCCTGTGAGGGCAAAAGCAGAGCAAAGAGACAGACTGAGCACTGAGGCCAGTGCCCAGCCTGCAGTGGTCTCACTGCCATCCTTACTCAGGCACAGCGTGTGCGAAGTCTGCGAGTTCCCAGGCCTGTGTACAATGAGAGTGGAGCTCAGCTGTCAGGTGGCAGGGCCCGTGCACTCCAGCGTCCTGATTTCTCAGCTTAGCTAGATGGAGAATCATCTAGCATGTTAGTACAGTATGCTCCAGAGTGCGTCTGGGTGGGTCATACACGGTCCTGGCTGGGTGCCTCTCTGCTCTGTTCCCTGGCTGTGAGCTGAGCCCCCTCACCCCTGGGTCTCTGCCTTGGAGAAGAAATTCTGTGATACAGAGCAGTTTCTGACTTGTGTTGCAAAGTGAAAATGGTGTTGCCGAGCAGCGTCATGCACAGCACAGGCACTAGGAGTCCATAAGGACATTGCATCTGCATCCCAGGCCCTTGAATATTG
>PVJX010029848.1:9537-22673 GCA_004027295.1 Dolichotis patagonum | reverse complement strand
AAATGAGATAGGAGCTTTGTAATGTTGCTACATGGTAAAGAGGAGCCAGACCTAGAACAATAATCAGAATTATTTATACTCTCACAACATTATGCTAATGTAGCTTTATGAATGCCACATTTTGCAACCCTTAATGCTTCACCTGATTATTAATAAGCTGGCAAAGGATATGTATAAATGAAAGACTATCGAGACTGCCCGTCATCTGCCAATTCTGGTTTTTAATCAGGGCTCATCAGTGGCCTTAGGCCATCTTCTGAAAAATGTTCTGGGCTAGGCAATGCTCCAGGCTCACGTTGGCAATGATAGCTAGTTCTGTGGTGACTAAGACAAGCTACTGATACATTTTTCAATCACAAAATACCTAAAACTGCCAAGGCCAAAGAGAAATAAAGAACCCAATTTATAATCTGCAGTATTGTTTTTATCTTCTATTAAATTCAAGCCTTTCTGGGTCCCGCTTCTAATCACAACTTTTCCTTCAAACAAACAAAAAACATGCAAATAGGATAACCTTGAACAAACTGAGTTTCAAATGGCCCAAATGAGCTTCATTCTGAGACAGAACAATGAGACTCCCCCCTTCCTTCTCTTTCCCTTTGACATTCATCACATCCCTCCCCTCACCCCAGGGTGACGAGGGAGGGTGCTGACTGGCTCTGGTGCCTTCCAGCCACCTCTGCAGCTGCCGTGGCTTCCACTCTCTAAGCTGACGACAGCTGCTGTGACCCTGACAGGAATGTGGCTGGGCTGGCAGCCTTACAGTCCCTGGGCTGTTGCCACTACTATGCCTCCCCGAAAAGCAGCCCAAGGACTTCACTTGACGGCAGAGACCACGGTCAGACCAGGGGCTGCACTTATCCCCCAAATCCTCCAAACCCTATTGAGCCATGATCAACACTGCTGCTACCCCTAGAAACACTCTTTAGAAGCAGCAATGACAATGTTGGCCCCCACAGCTTCCACGGAAACAGCATAGCTGTCAATAAAGCAGCTGCATCTCCCGGCAGTTTAGCAGAATGTCATCATGATAGATGAAGCTGTTCTAGACCCTTAAGGGCTGCTTGAGAGATCTCTGCTCCAGCCACGGCTACACCAGGTACGGGGAACCTTCAGGTACAACAGCCATTGATGGCCAAGGATCACAGAGATGACTCTGCCCCACAGCCTTTCCAGATAACCGTCCCCTGCACCACCACTCCAAAGGTCCCATTTTAAATGTTCATCAGTACAGGACACTGCGCACACACAGCCCGCCCTTCTCTATATAAGCAGGGATCCCTTCACTGTCCTTGGGTCAGTGTAAGACCGTCCTCTCCTGTGCTGCACCACACCCCCCTCCCCATAAGGCCTTGTCCAGGGAGCCTTACTCCTGACTTTCACCTCAGGTACAGTGGCCTCAGATGGCTGCACTAAAACAGAGCTGATACCTCCAAGGGCCACTAGCCCGGAGTGTGGTTAGGAGCCAGAGGATTGCTACAATGCTCCAGAGAGCAGCATGGAACTGACAGTGGGGAGAACCAAAGAGACAGGAACAGCAGACCTGCAAACACCTGTGGAGGAACCTGAAAGACACACCCACAGCTGTTGGCCAGGTTCTAGAAGGCCACCAATCGGCTACTGAAGAGCTGACGGGGTAGCTGAGCGCTACCAAGGAGTTGTTAACATGCAGGGTTACACTAAAAGCTGTGAGATGCTGGCCCTCAAATCTCAGTGCAGCAACGTAAAGACTGACAGTCACTGGTGCCAAAAGGCCTAAGCCTCTAACATCCAGGGAACTGCAGTTTGGAAATTCCTCATTCCTATGGGACTTGTAAAAGTACCCTCAGTCCGTTGCTAACAACCTACGTTAAGTTCTTCCCCAGCATGGAAGCTTACTGCTGCTCCTGCTTTCTTCCTTACAAAGTATCTTCCTCGAAACATGTTTAGGAAAGAGGTTAGATGCAAACATTTACCAGCCTTTCTTAATCTAAGTGCTTAAACTGAGTGCTCCCATCACCCACCAACCTTCCCTCAGCCTTCCAGCTTCTGCTTGCTGCATGTGTGAATTGTAAGGCAGGTTTCCATAACAGGATGACTTTGGGCAAGACAAGGCATGGACTGCTACTCTCGGAAGGAGCTATCAACTGTATAGTTTACACAACTCTCCTTCTGAGGCTCTCAGCCTTCTGGTCCCAAGCTCCCTGAAAATACATGATCTGTATGCTTAAAGCAGAAAAATATATTTAGCTAGAGCCTAAAACAAGGAAGAAGTTGTGATGGGAATGGACGTTATTAGTTGTGATAATATTTGAAAATACAGGTCATACCATTTCTGTTTAATTTCTTCAGCAACTTATGAGTCTGTAATATTCTTGCCCAATCTAACTTATATGATATTTTCCTAATTAATAAAGGTTATTACAGCACGAACTCCCATTAAAGCAATGGAATCATCTATTGTGGCAATTTAATTTCTTTGTAGCAAAGCTACTGTGAACATCTGCATTATTGTCTGTGTAAAGGAAATTGGCTTTTCATTTGTAGAATGTTATAAAAATGTTCTACTGTGCATATTTTGATTATAATTTGTTAAACCCCAATACCTTGGCTCTTTTCTGTGAAAGTGTGAAATAAAAAAGATCAACTCTGAGAAATCAGTTCCTATTAAAATCATGATTTATAAGTTTATGCCATTCTAAAACAATCTAAAAGAAATGTTCATAAATTACACTAATCTTCCTGTTTTTCCCTCTATAAATTATCTTCTTTTTTAATGAGTCTTGTATTAACTCCAACACACCATTCTCTACTGCAATGAAAGAAAAAAAAGAAAACAGACAAAATTCAGAGATAATTATCCCTAGGTAACCTGGAAGTTACTAAACAAAATGAGTCACTGACTTAACTAGCTAGGAAGCTATTGATTCAACCAAGACCTCGTCTCCAATTGAAAATAGGGTAAAGGTAAGAATGAGTGACTAGACACAGGTCAGGTCAATGACTTTCATCTTAGAAACAGAAAACCTGGGGCAAAAAGTCACTGAGTCCAAGAAATTCATGTCTCCTTAGATGAACAAAATGGATCTTTCCTACAGAACTAACGGCATTTCATGCTTCAAATTTAGACTTATTCCCAAACTTCACAGAATCAATGAGTAAGTAAAATGTGGCCTTCCTTTCACTGCCTTCTGGTATAAATTTAAAAACTTTATTCACACTATGGAAAAATAAAACCCATTTTAAAAAAAGAATAACACATTTTTCCTTTTGTTTTAGAACAAAAATTGTAAAGAGCAGTGGGGAGGGCTTCTGCATTCCATGCACTAATACACACTACCAAGACACAGCTGAATAATTGATGAGCTGCTATTCTTGGTTTTGAATGTTTATGCACCAAATTTAATTCAAACACAGAACTTTATCAGTTGATCTTTATATAAAATCATCTTGTATGTGACCAACGCAGCTACAGCACCAACCTGGGCTGTGACTGACCCAAATACTCATAGCCCAACGCAGAGGATACTAGGACCACACTTTCACAAGAGAAGCTTACACAGCAGGCACCATAGGAATAAATACATTGACACAGAATAGAAAAACTATACCATGCAAACAGAAATCCTTTTGAAGGTTATTTCTAAGAGAAAAATAAGTTGTGGTTAATAAATTTTTAAATGCCACTACGTTAGACTTCACTTCCCTGACAAGCATCACCTTATTTGACAAACACAAAACTATCTCAAGTGTGGCAGAAAAGCTGTAATAGACAAAGGCCTGTAGTCTACCTTCTTCTCAGGGTTTATAAATGAAGAAGCTTGCATACTTGGCAAATAAGGTGAAATCAGCTGATGCTAATAAAAGAATCACGCAACATTCTCTTTTCTGTAGCCATGAATAAAGTAACCCAAATACCTGTGGAAAAGGTGGGATTTAAATAAAGGAGGAAGGTAGATTTTTAAGGTTATTGAATGAAAAATACTCCATGCAGACAACATGGCAAGAGCAGAAAAGTGGTGGCACTAAGGGAAATGTGAGACCCAAAAGGAATTTTTTTTTAGTAACAACAGAAAAGACACATACATAAAACACTGATGGAATCTTCTAAACTAAGATGCCTTGAAAGGAACAAAGATCACAAACTGGGAAGGGCTCACAGTTCTGCTCTGTTAAGGTCTTAGCAAATCATTTGAGTCCCTAAATAAGACTCGGTCTCTACCTTGATAAAGGAGGTAAGGACTCAGGCTATACTCTGTGGTTTTTGAAGAACTACAACTATAAAAAAAAAAAAAAACCAACAACTTTAAATCATGAATATAAGAAATAATATTCTCGTGTTATTGGAAGTATAAACTCATTCGGCTTTTTGGAGATCATTCCAGTAGACACTACCAATTTTAAACATACGTTTGCTATAGCCTAGCAACTGTGCTTCTAAGAATATACATATTAGGCTATTATTGATTACCGCATTGATAATAGTTTTAAAAAGCTGGGGGAATGAAATGTCCAGCACCACAGTGAGTGCATCCATATAATGCAGCCATTGATAAGAATGGAATTGATCTGCATGTTCTAAACCTAAGCTCCAAAGCACAGTACAAAATATAAGCAGGCCTCAGTACAATCGACCCAATTTTGTAAATACAAATATGTGCAGACGTGTGACCATACATTTGTACGTGTATATGCCTGGCACCTAGCAAGGACCTAAATCTCTATCTACTTAATTAAACACAAACAGAAAAAAGGACTTCAAGCACCACACTGTGAACAGCAATAACCTCCAGGAAAGGGTAGGAATGACAGAGAATCTGAGAAGGACTCAGTCCCAGCCTACGCAATTTACTTAGTGTGACCCAGTCTCAAATTTAAAAAGAAAAGGAGAATGCAGCACAGTGTGAAGCCCCTGGGTTCAATCCCCAGTACTGCAAAAGGTTAATTAAAAATAAACGGCAAAAGGTCAGGTATGTTGATCAATGGACAAGCAGCTGCTTAGCCTATTGTTGGGGTCTGTGCCTAGATCCCTAATCCCCCAAAATGGTGCATGGCGAAGGCTCAAAGGAATGAGACAAGCGGCACGATCTTTAGGGCTGTAGGAGTAGTAGAATCCTCAGCAGAGCTCCTAACTCTGCTGGCCGGCCAACTGACTGACGCTGGGCAGCCCGTATTTAATCAGAACAAGCAAGGAATTGAGTGGAAAATGAAGGAAACCTGAACAGGGTCTTGGGAGGGGTTCAAGGACCCTTCAGAACAACTACACGATGCTAACTAAGGAAAACTACCCAGAAAGTCTCCAGGTGCCCTCAGCTGTGGCCTGTCCTGCCCCCTGAGGTGTCTCCTCGTTCTCAGTTCAGCCACGCCAGGGCCACGCCAACAGCCTGTACAAGGCCATGGGTTTGATCCCTCGTACTGCAGGAGGAAAAAGTCTCCGCCTACTTAAATCAAATATTTTCATTAAGACGTTTCCCTTCCCCTAATATTCAGTAAGTATTTGGTTTTCTAATTTCTATTTTATTAACCAAGGTTACATTCCCTTATCACACTTTGCATGTTTTACATTTCTTTTCAAGTATTTTTAAACTTATAAAAACCACATTACAAAAGCCTTTCTTGGTGTCCTTCCTCAAAGTCTCTGGTGCTCAAGGTTTTTGTTTCTGGTCATCAATTCAATAAATACTTTCAGTGGAATGTAAACTAACCTTAATCACAGTATACATGTAAGAGAGTTCTCTTAGAATCTCAGGCACATCACCATTCTACTTTTCCATTAAAAAAATACAAAACTCTTGTTCTGGCAGTTTTACACAGTGTGCAGGTTTATATTTTCAGAAAACAAAGGAAGGACAGGATTCTCTATTCTCGGTACTCCTGTGTTCCTTTGTTAAGATAAGCTTGTGTTGCTTTTTGTAACGGGCAAGACCTATGGAAAGAAAGTGGTAACAAATGGACGTTCTGACAGGCTGAAACAGGAGGATCACAAGTCCAAGCCCAGCCTGGGAACTTGAGCAACTTAGTAAGACTATCTCAAAATGAAAAATAAAGCCAGCACAGATGTGTACAACTGTAATCCCAGCACACTGGGAGGCTAAGGCAGGAAGACCACAAGTTTGAGTCACACCTGGGCAACCCCATCTCAAAATAAAAATAAAAGGGCCAGGGATGAAGCTCATTGTGAAGACCCTGGGTCCAATCCCCAGTACCACCAGATAGACAAGCAGGTCTCAAACCGTAACTCAAGGGCCAGGCACTAGGTTCAATCTCTACCCACCACCCAAAAAAAGATGGATGTTCAGGAAGGAAACCATTGTCAATATGTTTCTCAACTAATATTCAACAACTGATGAAGGCTTTCTAGAAGCAGAACCTAGCAGCACCGCAGGGAAATAAAAAAGGACAAGCATTACCCTAAACAGCAACCAAAGTTAAAAGTTGACTAGATCATAAGACAAATAGTAACTACCTATTTCTTTCCTCAGTCTCTCTCTCTCTACAATAAAGCATGGCATTCAAAAAACAAGTTATTTATAAATGTTAAATTTCTGAAATCTTTTCCATAAAAATAATGCTGCAATTTGTAGTAGCCAGCCTACAAATACCTATTTATTCCCAAGGTGTCTTAAGGAAATACTATGGAAACCAACTAAAAGGACTAACAATTTGGGGAAATGCAATTTCCATTTGGAATAAAAAGACACCTTATCCACTTCAGAACAACGAGAAAGGAAAGCAACCGCTTCTCCACCCTCTTTGCCCCCAGGGCTGGCCTGACGTTGGGGGAGAGATGATTACTCTGCCTTCTTGCCCTTCAATGGTATCATCTGATTTTCCAGAGTTTCACTCTCTTAGATTCTCTAATCAAACACACTGTCCTACTTTTAACCAACTCTACTGATCTTTTGAAGCTGTGAAGGCCACAACAGTGGTTCTTTGTCACATGTGGTCACCAAGCTTTAAAATATGGCTAGTCCAAACTAAGGTATGCTGGAGATACTAAGCACATATTGTATTTCAAAGACAAAGTACAGACTAAGTAAAAATCTCAATTTTACTGAGATGCTGAAACAGTATTTTAGATACATTAAGCTTTTTAAATTCATTAGACTTTATAAATCAATTTTACCTCATTTTTCTTCAGCATGGCTACTGGAGATTTCTGAAATACATACATGGCTGACAGTATATTTCTTCCTTTATTTGGTCTTTTTTTTTTTTTTTTTTGAGACAGGATCTCACTATGCGTCTCAGGCTGGCCTTGAGCTCACTTCTAGCCCAGACTGGTCTGTTAGATTCCCCCATCTGAGAGACAGCACAATCATCATGGCAACGGTTCAAAGCTGGGCCCTGATAGTGCACACCTCCTTCCTCCCAGAAGCCCCTATAGCTTCTTCCTCCCAAAAGTCTGCCAAAGCTCAGGCATGTAAAGGTTACCCAGTCCCCTGCACTCTCACAGAATAAATCAGCTCACACCGGCCACCAGAGCCCATCTCCCATCAGAGCCTGTGTCAGGCAGAACCTGCCCTTTGTCTGCTGGGAGCCACCAGCCTTCCTGTGGTGACTCCCTCCGCCCCCTCCCCGCTTATTAAACTCTTTTCTTATCTACCTGCCTCCTCTCTTTAATATTCTGCGATGCTCTAGATTGAGTACAAATCACTCAATCAGTCTCAGACTCACAACAATCCTCCTGCCTCACCCTCCCGAGTGCTGGGATTACAGGCATAAGCCACCATGCCCAGCTAATTATATTTCTGCTGGACAGCACTGCTGTGGAGATTTTCTTGGGAAAGGCAGTAGAATATCCAAAGTTACACTGTCTGAATTCAAATCTTGACACAATTCACTACTATAGAATTTGTGATGCTTAACCTCTTGCTAAACCTAGCTTTTAAATTGTAGGTAATAAAATGTCACCTCAGAGGACTGTTGGTAGAACTAAGTGAGGTAAAGTAAAGCAATTAGTAGGGTGCCTGGCATATAAGAAATATTCCGCCGGGGATTTAGCTCAGTGGCTTAAGTGCCTGCCTGGCAAGCGTGAGGTCGTGAGTTCGATCCCCGGTACCAAAAAAAAAAAAAAGAAATATTCCATAGTACCACTATCACTATAATAGCAACTACCACCATTATTCACTACTAGTATATGACGAAAAGGACAGAGATGCAAGTAGAGGGATGATGAGAGGCTACAAATATAGGCAACTCAGAGAGAATGCTCCTTTACAGCCAGCGGGAACAGACCTATTAAGGGACAAGCCCACTCCTACATACTGAGAACCACTAGGCTGGCATCTGTGCCTTCGGACACAGCCTGCATGGGGACCGCGTCACTCAATGGCAGCAGGATTTCTAGCTGTTTCTAGGGCACTCTCTTTCCATATAAACTTGTCAGAAAACACAGGACTACACTTGTGCGAAGCCCTGCCAGATGTCCCCGCAGCAGCATGTAGAGCCTTAGCTCAGCCTCTCCTATCATCACGTCAGCTCTCCTCACTGGTTTTTAGTAGCCTCACTTGCAAATGAGAAAAAATCAATAGTTCTCTGAAGTCAACTGCAGCTGATAGTCTCTCCTTTCCTCCCAAATAGGATGCTAAGCAATAACGGCCAGCACCCCAAACACGAAGGAGCACAGATCTGCGTGCAGGTGAGAGCCCCTCACCCGTTCAGCACAGAGGCAAAGCTGGGGTGTGGAGTTGCTGGCTTTTCTAAGGCAGTACCATCTCCTCTGACACCTCCGGGCCCTAAGTGTACCTAGAATACATGGCCTCTGATCTGAGAGAATACTTAATCTTAAAATGCTTAGCATTTGCTAATATATAAAGCATATTTTCACAGTCATGTGAGCATTATAGTTTTAGCCTTTTCCAAAATGGACTTAAGAGGTTTGAAATCTTCTACCTTCCTGTTAGTGTCCTCTCCAGTTAAGTACTCACAGGCTACATGACACTATTCCTTGAATTTTCACAATTAGACCTTTCAAGCTTCTAATTCATTTCCCAACTCTCATTTTTCAGATGTGAACAGAGAATCACCATCATCTAGTGGCTCATTATACATGCTATAAAATATTTCACCCCAGCTGTGAAGCTGGTCATAGTAAATATGTTTTGTTGCCTTAATCAAGATTTATGATAATATAATAATACTATAATGTATAAATGCCACATGGCAAAGTACATCCTAAATTAATAAAAATACTTAGCACTACACATAATACACTTTAAAATTATCACAGTCTTGCAGGTAGCTATTTGCCATGTGCCCAGCATCAGTAACAACTGGTGGAGGGCCTGTCACCAAGCCTATTTACTTGATTTATTTTTCACTAGCCTCTTAAGGCCACAAACATAATGGGTACTCACTCACTCTGTGATGGGAAAATAAATTATTTAGTCCAAACAACCTGACAGTGTTACTATTAAGTTAGTCATTCACTGAGAGGGGGAAAATTCCCTTATTTGCTTTCTTCATGCCTCCAAAACAGACAGTATTAGTAAATATTCATGTAAAGCTGGAAAGAAGTTAAAAAATCAGAACCAGGGCTATTTACAGATGAGAAAACTGAAAGACTCTGTCAAAGGCCAGCGCAGTTCAGTAGCAGATTCTAGACTAAGGAGCTGAGGCTCTGGGATCTCTATTCTGTCATCCAGAAAATGGGCACAGTCCACTGCCCCATGGGTGGTTAGGAGGAGAAAGTGCTCGAAGCATACTGTAGCACCTGACATCTGTCACACGCACAGCATTCCCCCTCCCCAGGTTCCATCTGCCAACACACCCCATCTTTCTGTTGCTGCTGTCGTGTTACTGTTATTGCCAAAGTATAATTCAGGATGACGCAGGACTTTCTAGCATGTACTGCAGTGACGACTAATCAGAGCCAATTTGATTCAAGGCTAAGACCCACCTGGAGGCTGCAGAGCATGCACCTGACTCTCACAGGTTAAGTCTACACTCCCCAAAGTTTCGAGCGATTCAACTTACTAGATTTAGCCCAAAACTGTCTTCTTCAAGGTCCATACACATTTTTAAACCCCTTTTCTAGCTTTTTATCGTTTATTTTTGTTTTGCAATGCTGGTATCTAACCCAGGACCTCACACACTCTAGGCAAGTATTCTACAACCGAGCCATACCCGCAGCCCACATTTTTTAGTTCTTATTCAGGTTTTCCCATATGATCTTCCTGGTCTCCGTTTTCCAACTTCCAATTCATTTCTCAATGTACGGAAATCTCCCAGTAAGCTTATGACTCCAATAAAATCACTCTGAGATTACCGTGACTTCCTAATTGGAATGCCTATGTCACTCTTGTATCTTTATCTGCCAGGGTGTTTGTGCAAGACAACAGTGTAGCACATGAACAAGCTCTTGAAACTACTCCCTTTCCTGGCCCTCTTGGCCTCGTGAGCTTTCATTGTGTACGTGTGCACATGCATGTGGTACCAGGATTCAACTAAGAGCCTTCACTCTGAGCCACATCCCTTGTTTTATCTTTTTTGAGACAGGCTCTCATTACGTCACTAAGTTATCCTGCTGAGCTCAAACTTGTAATCCTCCTGGCCTTGGCTTCTCAGAGTGGTGGAACTACAGGCATGCGTCACCATCCCCACTGTCTCTGAGTTCCATTCCCTAGGGCAGTTGGTCATTCCCTAAGGCACACTAGCCTCGGGCAGCTGTTCGTTATTGTCATAAAAAGCCCCACAAGGTTGGCCATCTCTGCCCGAGGTTTCTGCCTTCCAGGTGAGCTGGCCCATCTAGCCTCCCCAGTTCATCTGCCATCTAATAACTCCCAGCTGAGTGTACTTATCTAGCCCAGATTCCAACCACCACCTAACACTGTAATTTCCATATGCCTGCAGTCTGATTCCACTGTATGACCCCAATAGCACCTCAAAACAACTACCCAAAGCCGAACTAGTCTGTCCTTAATGCGTACCTGTCTCTGTGTGTCAGGGTATCCAAGACGGCTGGGCTCAGGCTTTCCCCCTAGGCTTTCCACTTTCTATGAGTCAGCATATGTTATAGAGCCCACACATGCCCGCAGAATATAGCTTTTCTTGCCGGCCCTGTGTGACATCATATATCAAAGAGTGGAACTCTGCAGTGTTGCCCGCCATGCTTCTGAGATGGTAAAGGCATGCCAGACAGTCACATGGCTGTGTCTTTCTTCAGGCTGACGGAATCTCAGGTGAACCCCCCTGGCCAGGGCGAGGGGCAGAACAGTCTGCCATGCGGTTTCTCTTAGCACGTGGGTCACTACAGTCATTCATGCTAAAGCCCTGTAAGTCTCTTGGATTCCTCCCTGGCCTCACCATACATAGTCAGTTTGTTTTAACCTCTGAACTATTTCCCTAATTTTTCACTTCTATGTTTATCTAATAACTTCTGGTTCAGGTTTCAGTGGACCATTTCAACAGCTTCCCAATTATTTCCCTGCTTCCTATTTTGTGCCCCTCAATTCCATCTCCACTTTTCAGAACAATCAATCCAAAATGGAGATATAATCACACTAATCCCGTTTAACCCTCTTCTAAAGATTCTCTAGTTAAAAAGTCCCAGAATCAGTCACACTTCCACACTTTTGAATACTCTCTACATTAGAGAAGTACATTAGTGATAACCTTGAACAAGCTAGTTAGCTCTCTGCACCTCCAATTTTCTTCTGTGACTGTCTCACAGGATTAAGTGACAAAAACCTATATAATACTTCCTAGTGTATACTGAGGACTTAACAAATGACAGTATCAACTGTATTAACAAGCTAGCACACAAATTCATCAAATTCCATAAATGGAACTCCGTAAACTAACCCTTGCTTACCAGTCCAGCCTCTGCTCAGAAAACCCTGCCTATTGCATTCTGCTCCAGGAATACCAAACTAGTTACAGTTACTATACCACCAGCTTTCTCACTTCTGTCACCACAGCTTAGAGGAGGGCAGGTACCTAGTAGTACATGCCTGTATTCCCAATACTCAGGAGGCTGAGGCAGAGGATCACCGCCAAGTTCAAAGTCAGCTTTGGCTACCTAACAAAACCTTGTCTCAAAATAGAAAGAAAGCCAAGCAAGCAGGAGGAGAGGTTTACACTGCCTCACTGTATCAAGGTTCAAGAGATTCAGTCTCCAGTTGGCTGACTCCAAGACAGGAAATGTCATGGCCAAAGGGCAGAGCAAAGCGAAGCTGCTCACTTCAGGTGGCCAAGAGCAGAGCAAGAGGAAGAGTGCCGGACTACTATGCCCTGCAAAGACACACCCGCAGTGACCCACCTTCAGCTGGCCCCGCCTCCAAACAGCACCATGATCCAATCACCTCCCAGGAGTCCCTTAACCCACTCAAGCTTAATGAGACAATCAAGCTTAAAGAGCACAGTTACCCTGACAGATCCTGCCATCTCTCTGCCTAAAATACATACTCCCCCTAACCCCTACATAGGCAGGCTTATGTGTAACCCTCGGAGATGTGTCCTTCACTAGGAAGCCTTCCTCCAACACCAGACCACACTAAGACGTCTCCTCAAAGTCTCAGCTATGGATCCTTGGCATACAAATCCTTGGCTAACAGTTTTCCGGATATATTTCTATGAAAGCTTCTACCAGGGGACACTGCACACATCTGCATTTAAATCTGTCTCCACCAGGAGATGACAAATTGGATCTTAAATGATTCTACCTACCACACTTACTATATAACCTGCCAAGTGGCCAACACACATCTCATGGATGAAAGGGAAGCTATCTGAGCACCTGCTGCCCAATTCTACCTGAATTAGGTCAACGCTTACCACAGGTGTCACACTGCAATCCAACTCCGCTACTCATGCAGGCGAAGTAACGGAGACGGGAGACTCACCCCTCCATAGTGGTTATACACTCCTTGCTATAATCAAGCTAACACAGAAGGTAGGACTGATTTCAAGTTTTTCATTCCCTAAGAAGTGTAAACAGTAAAGAATTCACCGAAGGCCCTAGAAACATGGACAACAGAGAAAGGGAGAGGCAGCAAAACAGTTACTCAGCCTTAGAAATGACAACTCCCATTGGGTGATTTCTCAATGTCAAAAGAATTTGAGCTGGATGTGGTGGCTCATGCCTGCAATACCAGCACTTAGGAGGCTGAGGCAGGAGGATTGTTGCAAGTTTGAGACCAGCCTGGACTACACAG
>PVJX010029847.1:0-22571 GCA_004027295.1 Dolichotis patagonum | reverse complement strand
ACATTAGTGAATTACCATATGTCAGTTTCTAGTCTCATGTTTGGGAAATTTTTAGCCATTACTTCTGCAAATAGCCTCTTGATATTGTGGGTGTTGTCCCCTTCTTTTTCATTTATCCATATTAATCTTATGTTGTTTTCTTTGCATCATCTTGTAGATGTTGAATTGTTATTTCCTGGTTTGTTGTTATTTTTAAAAAAATCTTTCTTTCCTGTCCACTAGCTGCAATCTTGTCTTCAAGGTCAGATATTCTATCTTCACTTTTGTTGAAGCAGTTTTGACAACTTTTGATGGAATTTTTGATTTCCTGTATATCTAGCTCTTTGACTCTGCTTTATGCATGCTTTTTGTTTCTTATAGTGCTCATTCAGACATTCTATCCATTTGCTTTGTTCCTCTAAATTTTTAACTGTGTCTTCTTTAGATGTGTTCACTATTTCTTTCACTAAATTTATCATTTCTTCTTTTACCTGGGAGATTATTTCTGATTTGAGTTTCTCTATAGCTTACCTGCATTGCTTCTTTATTTCAGTTGATATCATTTCAGGAATTTCAGGTATATGGCCTATATTTTCTTCTATGTACATGGCTCCTAGGCTTTCTTGGGGTGGGCTGGAAGTTTGAGATTGCATTTTGGTCTTTCATCTTGTCATTTTCCTATATTTTCGTGCTTCAAGCAGTGTTCCAAAGCTTCCCCCAGGCATGTTGGAAGTCACCTCCTGCATCCTTAGCTCCTGGAACTGAATGAAGGTCACTTAGCATGGCCCAATCAGGCCTGTAGGACTTCCAAAGCCCAGTCCACTGTCCTAGGGAGCGGGGCGGGCAATACCTATTTTGAAAATCTCTTCTCTCATAGACCTGATAACACAGAAGAAATAGACAGAGTCCTAGAAACATATGAATTACCAAAACTGGGTCAAGACCATGTAAAATTGCTGAATAACCCAATTTCAATTAACAAAATTGAAAACGTAATTAAATCCATATCAACAAAGAAAAGCCTAGGTCCACATGGAATCACTGCAGAATTCTATAAGAAATTCAAAGATTTAATGCTGACACTTCTCAAACTCTTCAATGAAATTGAAAGGGAAACAATTTTCCCTAACTCATACCTGGAAGCAGGTATTACTCTAATACCAAAACCTGAGAAAGACCCGACTGAAAGAGAACTACAGGCCAATCTCCCTAATGAACATAGATGCAAAAATTCTAAACAAAATTTTGGCAAACAGAATGCAGCAAATTATCAAGAAGATTATACACCATGACCAAGTGGGATTCATCCCAGGAATGCAGCGATGGTTCAACATATGCAAGTCAATAAATGTAATCCATTATATCAATAGAGCCAAAAGTAAGAACCACATGATCATCTCTATAGAAGCAGAAAAAGCTTTTGATAAGGTCCAACACTCATTCATAATAAAAACCTTACAGAAAATTGGAATAGATGGTCTTTACCTCAATATGATAAAAGCCATCTATGACCAACCAACAGCCAGAATCATATTAAATGGCCAAAAACTGAAAGCCTTTACACTAAAATCAGGAACAAGACCAGGAGGTCCATTATCACCACTCCTATTCAATATAGTACTGGAAATACTAGCCAGAGTAATTAGATAAGAGAGAGAAACAAAAGGAGTAAAGATAGGAAAAGGGGTAGTTAAATTATCATTATTTGCAGATGATATAATACTCTACATAGAAGACCCCCCAAAAATTCCATTGAAAGACTCCTACGTATAATAAATAAATTCAGTAATGTAGCCGGGTACAAAGTCAATACTCAAAAATCAATAGCATTCCCATACACTAACAACAAAATCACTGAGAGAGAAATAAGTGAAGCCACAGACTTCACAATAGCATCCAAAAAAAAATGAAGCACATGAAAAATCTAACAAAAGAAGTAAAAGATCTATTCAGCCAAAATTATAATACCCTGAAACAAGAAATTGAAGAGGACTTCAGAAAATGGAAAGACATCCCTTGTTCATGCATAGGAAGAATAAATATTGCAAAAATGGCCATTCTCCCAAAATTTTTATACAGATGTAATGCAGGTCCAATCAAAATGCCACTAGCATACCTCACAGATTTAGATAAATCATTCTTAAAATTCATCTGGAACCAGAAGAGACCTAGAATAAGAAAGGCGATTCTAAGCAACAAAGCAAATCAGGAGGCATCACAATCCCTGACCTAAAACTATTCTACAAAGCTACTGTAATAAAATCAGCATGTTAGTAGAATAAAGACAGATCTGAAGATCAATGGAAGATACAACTACAACTACAAACACACTCAACCACCTTATCTTTGATAAAAAGGAGCTAAACACTTCTACTGGAAGAAAGATAGTCTCTTCAATAAATGATGCTGGAAAAATTGGCTCTCCATATGCTGAAAACTAAAACTAGAACCATGCCTATCACCATGTACATGGTACATGTACATGGTAAGTAGGTAAAAATCTTGAAGACATAGGGTAGGTAGAGAATTCATGAACAAGAATCAAACCGCATGGGAAATACTTCCCACAATCAATAACTGGGATCATGTCCTATTAAAGAGTTTCTGTATGTCAAAAGAAGTCTCCAGCAGAGTGTAAAGAAAACCCACAAACTGGCAAAAAATTTTAGTGAACTGTCTCTCAGACAAAGGACTTCTGTCTAGAACTTATAAAGAATTTTAAAAAATCAGACCCCCAAAATTCAAAGACCCAAGCCAAAAATGGGCATCCCAGATGAATACACAGTTCTCAGATGAAGAAATACGAATGGCAAATAAATACATGAAAAAATGTTCAACATCATTGGTCATTAGAGAAATGCAAACTAAATCCATACTGAGATTCCATCTCACTCCTGAAAGAATGGCCAGGATAAAAAAAACTACCAACAACAAATGCTAGAGAGGCTGTGGGGGAAAAAGAACTCTTCTGCACTGTTGGTGGGAGTGTAGACTGGTGTAACCACTGTGGAGGTCATTCTGGGGGTTCCTCAAAAACCTGGGTTTGGAAGTCCCATTTGACTCAGCTATTCCACATCTGGGCATATTCCCAGAAGAACTGAAAACATCATGCCACAGTGATATATGTACACCCATGTTTATCGCAGCACAATTTGTAATAGCCAGATGGTGGAAACAACCTAAATGCCTATCAACTGAGGAATGGATAAAAATGATGTGGTATTTTTATACAATGGAGTACTACTCTGCTAAAAAGAATGATCACATTGAAATATTTATAAGTAAATGGATGCAACTCGAGACCATGCTCAAAGTGAAATAAATCAAACTCACATGTATAAATATTATATAGTCTCTCCAGTGTAAGAAACGGTAAGAGTAGATAAGATACAAAAAAATTCAATAATTACAGTGAAAGGATAAAAATCTGCTTAAAGTGGAAAAATAATATCTCAGGGAAAATGAGGAAAAAGAAAAAGGAAGGGAAAAGAAAAAATATCTAACATTATATAAACATACTTAGGATAGCTAAGATGATTGTGCTACAAACTATAAAAGTCCTTGGAACAAACCATTTAACATTCATAGGATTGGAACAACTGTGCATATTATTATACAGTGACCTGAGGAACTCTTGTAGATCATTATGTAAAATAAAAACCTAGTTATGCTCCTAACACCTTGTTTTGAAGGCCTATATTATCAGTGTTCTGGGCTCTTTGCTATTGCTGTTTGTCTTTTTTGTTTTGTGTTTTTCTAGGAGTTTGTTTTGTTTTGTCTTGTTTTGTTTTCCCCTCTAATACAGAAAGGACAGGTATACATGTAGGGACTCATGCATGTGTAGAACTTCAAAACAGTTTATGAAAATAGGCTATATAATGCATGATGAAATGAACAGCTACTTTGAAGAAAAAGAGACACTGAGGTACCCAGTGCTGATTCCGTAGCATCATGATGTGAAATCCAGCAATAATATTGTTCTTTGTTCAGAGTGATTTTAGTTTGTTTTGTTTTATTTTGTTTAATTTCAACACACATGAAGGTATGGACAGCTATTTTGAAGAGAATGCAAGGTATTATGGCAGCCGTTGTTGACTTCCTTATTGTCTGGTCTTGAAGACCTAAAATGCCTTCATCATCCTGTTCTGATCAGTTTAATACTATTTTGTTTTGTATGAATTCATCGTATGTGAAGATATGGACAACTATTTGGAAGAAATCAAGAGACAATATGATAGACAGTGAAGATGTCCAGTTGTCTTGCTTTGAAATCTGTATCTCTTACAGTGTTATATTATGATCTGTCTTGTTCTGTTTAATCTTGCCCTCTTTAAAATAAAATTTCAAAAAATAATTTCTGGGTTGTCTAAAATACCTAATGCAATGTAAATGCCAAACAAATAGTTGCTGTACTGTATTATATAGGGAACAATGACAAGATAAAAGTGTGCACACTCCAGGATAGATGTATTTTTAATAATTTTGGTGGAGGTTGGTTGAGTCCATGAATATAGAACCTATAGGTATGGAGACTGACTGTATTAAGGGAAATTTCTCCAAAATGATCAATTGCCAACCTGCACTCTTTAGCACCTCCAGGATTGCTGTGGTGCCTTGGGTCCATCCCACCCCAGCCCCACACTGGAAGAGCCACGCATGGAGTGGACACCCATGGCCATCACTGCCATCTGGTCTTAGTCAGTCTTCTCATTGCTGAGACAAAATCTGCAACACTCAGAGTTAAAGGATGGAACATTTATTTGACTCACAGTTTGTAGAGGTTTCCGTTCAGAGCTGCTGCTCCAAGGCAGGGTGGTATTGCACAGTGGCATGGTGGAGGAGAAACAGTCATGGTGGGCAGAAGGTGGCAGCAGCAAGTGACAAGCCACAAGCAACAAGTGACCAAGAGCAAGGGATGGGAAACCTTCTCTCTCACCCAGACTACCTACCTCCAGGGATGGGCACCCTTAGTCCTAGCTGGAGCTATGCCAAACCAATCAGTGGGCTGATTCAGCACTCACACACCCTTGATCTCAGCATCACACACTCTAGATCCAATCACCTCTGAAAAGCCCCACCCATGACCACATGAGGCTTTGGGGGACATCGAGACACAGCCATAACACATCCAGGGAATTCTGATTTGCTTCCACTTCTGGGGGAGTTGATAAGTGAGTAGACAGCAATTAACATATGAAGCTCTAAATTGGATTTGGTTTTCAATCTGTTTCAAATAAATAAAAAACATTGCTTTAACCCAAATGAGTGAGCTGTTGGCAGTGGCTTTTCGGACAGGGTCACAGCTGAGGAGGAAGCCATTTTGCCACTTGGGTGACAGATGTGGCTAAGCCGAGCCACTCTCAGGAGCTCTGGAGATGGTAGCATGGGCCTGTGCACTCACAGTGAGGCACAAGTGAGCAGGGTAAGGTCTCCCAGTGACCTACCTTCCTCTCTCTAGGCCCCACCTTCTAAACACTCCACCGCCTTGCCATAGTCCCAGAGGCTGGGGACTGACCCTTCAGCAGATGGGCCTTTGCAGAACACTCATGATCCAAGCTGCAGCTACTTTCCTGTGTGCTATTTTCTTGTCTTTATAGCAGGGTAATAACAGTGCCCCCTTTAATCCACTGATTATGAAAACCAAATGGGAAAATACACACATTAGATTCAAAAAGTACTTAGCACATAGCAAGAGCTGAGCAGATACTGGTTATTATCATCATTAGTAGAGATCACTACAAGCTCTTGCCATGGTAAAGAAAGAGAAGTTTTAGCCAAAAGCAATAGGCACCTTAGAGAGTTATTTGCTGAAGTACGAGACCATTTAGCAAAGAGATCTGGTCATCATTAAGGTCCGAGGACGTTTCCTAGGAAGGGCTGTTGGTCCGTGGTTTCAGGTGACTTGAAAAATCCTCTGTAGTTATAAGAGAAGCGAGAATGTGTGTGCACATCTCTACAGGGACAGACGGCATCTGACTGACTTCCCGAGGACTCTGGGGCTGTCAAAATGTCAGCAAGTGCCACGTTCAAGCCTGCACCGCTGAAGTCGGACCGCTTTGCGGCAAGCGTGTTCTGACCACTGCAGCAGGCGCTAGGTGGGATCCGTGTCCTTCCCTAGCCTTTCATGCCACACCCGCCTTGTACTGCATCCTTTCTTACTGTTTTTGTTCCTTGACATGTGCCAAATGCATCCTGAAGTTTTCCAGGCCCCTTCACATCTGAAAATTCTCTGGGCACACAGTTCAGGACAGTCAGAGCACACTGATTACTCTACAAAACACAAATCTGGTAACGTTTGTTGTACCTCAGGCATTCCTTTAATTACTAGAGAAACTCTGTGTGTGGGGGGCAGAGAGAGACAGAGAGGGAGAGAGAGGCCTGCCCACAGCACACTTGGCACTTTTCCCCTGCCAGTGTCTGCCCAGTGGTAGGCCTCTCCCTTTGCCAATATCTTCATAAACCTTCCGCATTTTTACTCCCACACGTCAGCATGTCATGCAATAGCCATTTCCAGTTTTTTTTAGTCCAAGATAAATGCACAAAGAGCATGCACTGTGGCTGAACCCTTCTTAACTTCTAGAAGAGAAAATGACTTTTTCCACCGTTTCATCCAAGTGTGCGCTCCCAGAATGAGAGGGGAATGCTGTGCCTCGGAGCCTCAGCTGGGGCAGGTGCCGACCATACCACCCCCGCCCTGAGCTCGCTTCTGCAACACACAGGCCCTGGCTGCCGGGACCCCGACGATGTCACATTAGCAAGAGGGACACAAGGTTTACGAGGGCGATGCGAAGGAGCTGCATTCCCAGGCTGACATTTATTTACTGTATCTGAGGTCTGCAGAAACACGTAGGCATGTATTTAAGATTCCAGCTAACGTTTGCCTCATTCTCAACCCTGGTGAGCTCCAGTGGTGAGAACGGAATCGTCTGGTGACCTTCGTGATGTATAATTTAGATTTGGGGGGAAAAAAGCACAGTAATGAATCTGGATTCTTGAAGTTTACAAAGTAAAGACAACTATTTATAAACAAATAATAAAACCAATAAAAATGAGATTTTCTTTTTTTTTAAAACAGGAGGAAAACTCGAAGATGTTTAAGAATAGTACTGCTGTTTATATTAGGAATCTGAAGCCCAGAGAGTTACCGTGGTGCACTTTTACTACCTCCAATCTTACCTCTAAGCATGCGATGTTTGTTGAGTGAATATTTGTGATTAAATGATTTACTCTAAAAGAGTGATTTGCTCTAAAAAAATCGCCTAGTTTGATAGATATGAGATATTCAGTTACAAGGACGTGTCTATGCAAGTTCAGTTACTGATCAAAAAATAATAAACTTAAAATGAATCGAGACAGCCCACTTTCCACAAGCCCACTGGTAGTGGTGTAAAATGGCAGTCTTGTCACTATTATTATATTATGAATATAATAATTATCTAGCACAATTCAAGACAAGAGTGGCAAATTATTGCTTATTGCTCAACACACGTGGTCCGAGTTAACTGGGAAGCCTGCCGTGTTAGCAGGGGCTCCTGCTGGGTCAAGGCCTTCCTTCCGTCCCAGTGAGGGGCTGTCATTTCTGTCACACTTTCTGGGAAGAAGCCTCTCCATCTGCTGTAGTCAAAGTGCCCTTCCCTTTCCATGCCCCCAGCGCTGGGAGCGTCCCCTCCTTGCCCCCTGCTTGGGGAGCCTCAGCCGGTTGCCCGGACGCCACCCACCTGGCACGCAGAGCTGCGGCCCGGTCGGGGGTCTCATGCTCTGCCTCATGCATCTGAACCTTTGGGCAGAAGCTGGCACCGCCAGCGAGTGCCAGGCTCAGGAGGCCGCGGCAGACCCGCCGAGCGAGCGTCCCGGTTGCCTGGAGACGCGTCCTGCTGACCCGGATGTGGTTCTGGCGCCTGAGCTGACCCTCCAAGCAGTGCACAGTGCTGGCCCGCATGGCTGCCTCCAGGTCATTATCTCCAGTTTCATTTAGGGTTTGGGAAAACGCTCATCCCTCTTGGTTTTCCTTCGACTGATAAACTCGTCAGTGGAACATTTGAGCCTCTGCTCTGGTTTCTGCACAATCCAGCGCGTTCCTGGTCGGCAGCATCTTTGCTAACCAGTGGGGAACGACAGGCAAAGGAAGGGGCCGAGCGGGCCCACTGCGTCTCTCGTAGCTGCTCTTACGAAAGATTTCAAGGGCAAAAGATTCTAATGTAACTGGCAAGCGTACATGTGAGGTTTCCCGGGGTTTAAACTGGCTATGCCTTTCCTGTGCCCTGCTTTTCAAACATAATCAGATTTAGTTTGGTTTTTGGCAGCCAGAGACCAGCAGTTAGTTTCAGGACTCCTAGAGGCTCTTTCTGCAGATACCAGGACTGAGGGAGAAGCTAGGCCTTTGTTTAAAGACGTGGTGCTTTGTAATTAGCAGCACATTTATCTGTTTTAAAACATAGAACAACTTGTTTTGTTCAGGAAGGAAATGGAATACTGTGACATTTCCGAAGAACAACACAGCAGTCTCCACTTTGGAAGGGTTTAGATGACTCGGGTCGTCCTTCTCCGTTTGTTTGGAGATGGAGAGTCCCTGAGATTTTGCATAATCCGGGTCCATCCTTGCTGCAGGGCCCGGCAGCCTCAGCGTCACACACACCCTCAGGGCAAGGTCAGGAAGGGCAGCGGCCTCTGGACCCCAGAATTGGAAGTGGAAGCTGGCGCTGGCTTCCCCCCGCCCCTTAGGAAAATGGGCACCAAGTGCAGCTGTTCCCCTGCGGGAATATTCCTTGCCCTACTTTAAATACCTGAAATTAATTCACGAAGTGCTATGTGCCCAGTTCATCCTTGGCGTGGGTCACAGGTATGCAGTGAATCCTTTTTTTTTTTTGCTCTGCATTATTAAAGATTCGGAATGTGGTAAAATGTCTGGTGTTACAGATACTAATCATCCCCATGGCTGTGAACTCCAATGGGTCGTTTACCACGCAGGCGTCTGCTCGGGTTTCCTGTGAGGCTCAGGCATTACCAACACGGGCAATGAGGTGATGCTCTCCGAGCAATCACTTGTTTCCAAAATTGGAACCTGAAGGACAGATGGCTTGGCGTCAGGAATTGTGCTGAGAAACATGAGGATTATGTTTGTACTGCAGTTTGTACCAGCCCCTGTATTTGTGGGGCAAAAACTTCCATGGATTTTCTTTTATGGCTGCCAGCAGCATGTCGTGAGAGCACAGCTCTTAGGAGGCTTAGGGCCTGAGAGCCAAGAACGCTGGTCCAGCCGGGAGCTCGGCAGAACCTGGGCCTCCTCTCCCTGATAAAACTGCTCTCTACATCAATCTGTGTTTATTCTTCTGCTGCGCTTTAATTTGCTTAATGGATTTCAGCTGAGGATTTTCCTCAAGGTCTGAGGAAAGTCAAGTCTAACAAAGCCCCGAGGACTTAGCCGTCATAGTTCAGCACTTTTCGGATTATTTTGTCTGACTTTCATCTTCGTGAGTCTGCAGCGACAATAGCTACAGAACACCCTGGACCTCACCCTGCCGCTGGCTCGGGAGCCTGGGAAGCAGTGAACCAGGCCCGTCTCACTCGCCGGCCGCCTTCCCCTCTCCTCCCTTCTTCCCTCCTCTCTGTCTCCTCTCCTCTTCTGTGCTCCTCTTGCAAGACTTCATCTCTTGTTCTGGTGCGGTCAGCTCAGCGCTCATCATTTCCTTTTCCCACGCTGTCTTTCACTTATTCACCGATGTTCGTCTCAGTGACAGCAGAGACAGTGACTTTCCAAAGAAGAGAGCAGAGCGAGAGGAAGAGGGGAAGCGGAAGAAGAAATGACTTCAGGATGAAGGCGAGGGTTGCAGTCTGGAACACAAAGGCACATCTGGGATGGTCAAGGAAGACAAGAGCTTTTACAGGTGACATGAAGAAGGTCACATAAGGTGTTTGGGAAGAGTTATGCGTGGCTCCCAGGATCCGCACAGGAGTGGTGCCCGCCCAAGGCTGAACAGGCAGTGGGCCAAGCAGGATCCCGCAGAGGCAGCTTCCGTGTGCAGCTCAAGTCCTTTACTGTGCGGTGTGGCGTTGTTAGTCGTTTTTGTTACCAGGCAAACGCTGCATGGGGCCCTCCCTTCGGGCCTCCCCAGTTCTGTTGGCCCAGGGCCTGGCATACGTGACTCCAGCTTGTTCTGACAACTTTCAGCTAGATAAGGAGATGATAGGGCTTCCCAGTACAGCTGTGGCACCCCAAGGGCCATAAAGGATAGCGCGGGGAACAAGTGCTGCTCAGTCTGCAGTACGTCTTCCTAGTCCGGATGAAATAAGCATTGGAGAATGAGAACAATTTCCTGCGAGATCACACAAAGCTCCGCTGAAAGCAGTAAAACCAGCCGATGTGTCAGATTTCCATCACTAAGGCAAAATCTCCAAGAGTTGCAACCGTGAGGAGGAAGGGTTTTTTTTCAACACAAGTCAATCTTTATTAGTAGTACATAATAGTTTGTTACAGTAAACATGCTTCCCAGAATTTTAAAGCCGAGCTCATCTACGTATCAGATCGCACAAAACATTAAAATGCTGCAGGCTGACAGCTGATGGAATTGGCTCGGGGTGGGTTGTCTGCTCCTTTACCTGACAAGGGCTGTTTGGCCTCCAGACTCGGGCTGAGTTCACAGTCCCTGGGCCCTTGCTTTTGGGCTTTGCGGGGCGGCGTCCTGCAGAGAGGCTGCTCACCCGTGCACGTGTAGCCCCAGCATCTGACTTTCTCCTGTCAGGCTCCGCCGCCTACCCTTCCTGCACTTCTGGACGGTTCTACAGGCTGGGGGCGAAACCATTTCTGACGTGCCCTCGGTGGACAGCGGAGGCCCAGACCGTCACAACTGACCGTGCAAGTCTCCACGCGAGGCTGCAGTGAGGAAGGGAGGCTCTGGACACCTGAAACCCGGACCACCTTCGCGGGAAGCCGCAGCCTGGCTCAGCGACCCAGATCCCACAAACCAGGGCCACCGGGCGGCCTCTCCGTGCCTGGGTCTGATGATCTGTCTTTTAAACAATTCATTAGAAATCGGAGGGTTCTTTAACTGTGTCTTTCGCAAGCAGTGTGTTTTAATGGCTGAGCACAATCACTTCACATTTCTTATGTCTGTTTGGGCTTCTTCTTCCCTATCTTGTACCATGCTTCCTTTCGGTCTATCCTTTCTGCTCTTCTGCCATCAGCTGAATTGAGAAACTTGTTGGTGTTTTCTGTGTGTATTTGGCTGTTTTTCTGTCTCAGATCTGCCCCCCCTTCTTATGATAGTTTGACTATTACACACATTCCTTCATTTCTTGCCAAAATTTGGTTTCAGTGTACTTACTTTATCTTGTGTTTGGGACCGGGGATTTAGCTCAGTGGGTTAAGCGCCTGACCCTGGCAGGCGCAAGGTCGTGAGTTCGATCCCCGGTACTAAAGAAAAAAAAAAAATCACTTATCTTGTGTTTGCCTAATGTTACCTGAGTGTATCCAGGGCCTCTTCGTGACAAACAGCAAAGGCTGTGTTAACAGGTTAGAGTCCTGGGCCTCTTTCCTCCTTACCTTCCCATCCTCCTGTTATGCTACCTGGGATTTGGGTCTATCTCTTTAATGGGAAAATGCAGACAATTCTTTAATGTTTTACTATCACTAGTTAGCCATATCAACTAAAAATATATTCCTTAAGATTTCAGGAGAGTGTCTGAGGGTACAGTTCAGTGGTAGAGCCCTGGCCTAGTATGAGTTCAACCTGTAGTGCCAGAAATAAAGAAAGAAAGGAAGGAAGGAAGGAGGAGAAGAAGGCAGAAAGAAAGAAAGATAGGCAGGCAGGCAGGCAGAAAGGAAGAAAGAGAGAGAGAAAGAAAGAAAGAAAGAAAGAAAGAAGTGTAATTAACTTCCTAGGTTTTTATGTATTTGAAAATGCATTTATTTGGCCCTTGATTTGAATTTCCCAGGACAGACAGTTATCTTCTCTGCCCTTTTGCAGAGTCTATTCCAGTGTCTCCTGGTGTGTGTTGCTGGTGAGATATCTGTGGTCACCTGTGGCAGACAGAGCTGAAGGTGGCCCCTGTGGTCTCCTCTTGGGGTTCATAGGCTTCTGTGAGTCCCCCTTAACCGTGGGTAGGACCTGAACTGTGCTTCCATTGGGCAGTTCTGGTGTGGTGCCTACGATCCGGTGACATTGCCTAAGGCTGGCTCTGCACCCTTGTTCCTCTTGCTGCTTTGAAGGAACAAGTGGCCATGAGTCCTACAACCTCAAGGAAATACGTTTGGCCAGCCAACCCCACGGGTGGGTTCAGATGCCGACTCTGCAGGGGAATGCAGAGAACTCCGCTAAACCACACACAAATTCCTAAGCCAAGACACCAGGAGACAGACGCGCTCCTTGGCCCCAGCGGCTGAGTTTGCGGCTGTGTTTGTGCTCAGTGCAGGTCGCCTGCCACTGCTGCAGCGTCACCTCTAAAGAGCTGCTTTCCTTTGGCTCCTCTGTGGCTTCGTAACAAAGCATCGCGGTGTGCCTTTAGTTTTCTTTATTCTTGCTGTACACTATATGTATTTTTTTTCTTTAATTCAGAGAAGCCCTAAGCCATCCACTTTTCAAAAATGAGCACTGCAGCATTTTGTGAATTCTTGACTTTCAGAACTTCTAAGAGGGCCACCAGGGAGGGCCTCTGTGCACCTGCCTCCTGGACACCTGAGCGCCTGGTTTCTCTGCCATAGTTTGCTTCCTTTACTTGTCTGTGATTTTGGATCGCTCCATGTAGTATTACAACTTTCTGATTCTGTGGTTACGATGCGTCTGGTATTTATTGTTCTTTCATTTAGTTTTAACTTTTTGCTGCTATAGTATCTTTGTTTAGGTTGTAGTACTTGCTTTTTCTGAACGTTTCTGCTCTGGATTCCTGTATTTTGGCTTATTTGTCTTCTAGTGTCTTGTTCTCACTTTGGTTTGCAAGTTCACCTTGAGAAAGGTGTGTGTGTGTGTGTACTTGTGTGTACATGTGTGTGTGTATACACACACACATGCACACACACACACTTTTCTTTCTTCGTGATGTGTCTTTACAAGGGCATTTTATGTTGTCTCCATCCGGCTAGAGCCAGTGCTCCTATAGGATTCTGCAGGGTGGCCGTGCTCCTGCTCCCAAGCCAGCAGGGGCTTCTGGCCTCCAAGCTGCAGAGCTGACTCCACCCCTCCACAGGAGGAGGCAGCTCTGTGTGGTTTACCGGCACAGCACGGTGGCCTCACGCCCACTGAGAGACCCACCCGGCACTCTGGCTTCACGCTAGCCCGAGTGTCACGGCCCATAGAAAGAAGGCTTCCATTCCCACCTACCGCTGTGTATCCGGTTCTGTTCACCGGCCAGGAAGTCACTCATGCTGGTGTTAGTGTTTGCATAGTTATGGTTAAAAAATTAAATTCCTTTAACCTAATAACGTGATCCATTTGGGATATGGGTAGGGGATTAATGTGTAGATTCATAGCCTTCCTTTGCTCAAGATCTAAGAATCCCTACTGCTCAAGTTTCTTACGATCTTATCTGCTTGGGACTGAATAGTCTCGTGTTGTTAATCATGTGCACCTTTGAATCACACACGGTCACAGAGTTCAGATTTGCTCTGTCAAAACACCATGAAATAGGTAGCACAGGAACAACAGAAATAGACGTCGCATTGTTCCAGAGGGTGGGAATTCCAGGACGGAGGTACTAACAGTTTCGGTGTCTGGTGAGGGCCTGTTGTTCCTTGGCTGTCCTCACACAATGGAAGGGGCGAGGGTCTCTCTGCAGAGCCTGTCTTATAAGGACCCTAATCCTACTCATGCAGGCTCCACCCTTATGAATCACCTTGCAGAGGGCTCACCTCCAAATACCATGTCCCCAGGGTAGGATTTCAGCCAGGCGTTAAGCATGCAGATCTTAGAGCTGACCAAACTCTGTCTTTGCTATAGTTTTTAGAGGCGGCATGTAAAGAGAACTGGAGGATTTGTCTAGTTACATGAGGCACCCCTGACCTAGTTAGTGTTCTCCAAGTTTATCATCTACTACCTCAGTAGGAAAATTTGATATTGAATTTTGTTTGGTTTTACAACAATAATGACAACATCAACAGTACATCTCCAGAGGAAGTCAATTTCAGAGAAATGCATGCAGACACCAGACGTGTTTCTGAAAATAAGGTTACAGAAACATTTGTGCTGGGGGAGCGTTACAGGGTTGAGTCAAAGCACAAGAGAGGGTAAGAGGCAGTTCCAGGGGGACTTAGGGCCAGGACTGGCTGAATCTGAACCTCAGCATCTGCCCTTAACCTCTGCGCCTCTTGTTTCTTGACTGGTAAAATGGGAAAACAATAGAACTCACTTGTGAAGCTGTCGGGAAGATCCAGCCAATGGGTATGTGTGACCTGTGCAGATATTTTCTGGCACTTGGCAACTGCTCAGTGAAGATGGCCAGCCATTATTATTAGAACTGTACAGTTCACGGAACTGTTAGTTTTGAAAAATACAAAATAGGCATTTAATACGCCTGCTAGAAAAAGCCGGCCTCTGCGATGACAGACACCTTCACTAGGGTGTCGACATCCGGTCTCACGTTTTTCTGGGTGTCTGTGGTGATGCCTGTGATGGAGATGAGCATCTGAGTTAGGAGCCTGAGTAAACCCGAGTGTCCCCCCTACTTTTGAAGACAGAATAGAGCAATAATCCCACTGGACCCTGCCTGGCCTGCCTTAGCTGCACTGTGGTCTTTTCTTAGTTTTAAGCTTGCAGGTTTAGGGACCTGAATTTAGCAGTCTGTTCTCCTGGGTTTGCAATTTGGTTGGGATTCATCAGCCTCTGCCACGGCCTGACGGTGCTAGGGAGGCTGAAAGGTAAAAGCCGGGCTGCTGGAGGAGGGGCTGCGCCCTTGGGCGGGGGGCTCTGCCTCCCCCAGACAGGGGCCTGGTGCTCAGGAAAATGCTTGTGTAAGCAAACCCCTCCCTCGGGGAAGGACTCACACTTCTGTATCTGACTCTGCCACTTTGATTTAACTTTACATCAATGGCCATCGAGGAGCCTGGGGTCCGAGGACACGGCCTCTCCAGTGACATCACCTGGAAGCTCAGTGTGGCCCTGACTGAAGAGGCTCCAGGTTGCCACAGTAGTTCCAGTTTGGCAAATCCGTTTCCCTTCTACCTTTCAAAGGAAGCTGAACTGACTCTGCCACTGACTCCACAGCCCTGACGCATTATAAATGCACGCCCAGGTATGTTTGACTCTGGGGGAAATATTCTCATTGCCAGTTAAATACTAATTGAAGAAAGACAGGTGTAGATTTTATAAAGCCAAAAATCCATCTCATTTCCCAAGCAACTATTTTAGCAGCTGAAAGATAAATGTGCTGAACATAAGCTGTCTTTACCATCAATTCTATCATGTTAAAGAGAAACATAATCTCATTCCAAATCCTAATAGCATTAAACCCCCACCAAAAACACGTGAAAGGCTTAGTTCCTTATTTTCCTGCAGAAGGCATTTAATTTGTTGTTTCAATATTTGATGTTCTCGTATCAGTATTTTCTTAGGAATGGATGGAAGTTGACACAGTGCCAAGGATACTGTTTTTGCAAGAAGCAAAAAATCATTTTATCTCAGATGTTTTCTTCCAAATGTTTTGTTGCAACATACATTTTCAGAGATAAGCCATTATTTATAAAGATAATTTGGACAAGCAGCAGATGGACAGCACATCATTAGTTTAATTCTTGTTGCTCTTTCATGTTGTCCAAAGGGAAGACCTTGTAAACATAAATGCTAACATACGAAAGATGGTGCCGTCATACCCATCTTCCTGGCCAGTTGTCCTCAAGATAACTGATAAGATAGATAATATTTCTAGGAATTCCAAAGGCAGTGTCCTTATTTGGACAACACAGACCTGTCCTGAAGTGGCATAACCTTGTAGACAGCCTTCTGGCTGTCTCAACACCCACCTCTTCCTCCAGTGGGATCCTCAATCCATCCCTGCCACCCACTGACATCCCATGCCCTGGCAGTGCCCTGCTGGCCAGGTTTCCTTCGCTGGACCCCGTGCTCAAACTACTGTACTGTAAGGAAATACTGTCCTTCAGTCTTTGTCTCCGCCTCAGTGGTACACATTTGTCTGCCTTGGATCTTTCTTCTAGGACTGTTCTTGTTCCTTATGATCAAGTTTATTAAGTTTATTAGACTGAGTCCTTCTCAAATAAAATACTTACATTTAGAGTGAGTCTTCTGTGATTTACCTTTATGGGGAAAACCAGGAGAGTGAATTACAGGCTGCACATGCTAGCAGTGTGGAAGAGATTTTGAGGACAAAAGAACTCCAATTGCTTCAACTATAGAAACAACGGTGTTGACAGATCTGTTGGTGACATTTTTGAAAGACCAGATGAAACGTTCCTTACTCCTGCATGGAATGAAGCCAGAAAGAGCGGGGCCTAGGGAACATGTGGTAGCAGTGACTATAGATAGCAGTGATTACAGCTTTTAAAATTAAAGATGCTCTTGGACCCAGAGGACTTATTTTAGATGGATAGATAAAATAACATCAGCTCTGTGGGCCACAGTATGACAGCTGATGTTTTGGGAAGAAAAGGAGAATTCTTATGTCCAACAATGTCTAAGCAAACATATGCTAATGAGATATTTGTGAGGAGTGTGAAAAAGGAAAATTGGCCAGTGTGGGAAGTTTCTAGTTATTCCTAGTATATACCTTCTCTGAAATAATTCCTTGTATGAGTTCTCTATGAAAACTGATTTGTTGGAAAGCTCTGTTTTAAAAATGGTCTTTAATCTTTTCTTTGTGGGGGTGGGATAAGGGACAGATCTATGAAATCATTTTTAATGTAAAGATACTATAAGTGTGTAACTAATGTAGGCAGAAAATTCTAGAAAATTCTGAAAATTTCTTTTACAGCTCAAGAGGCTTTTGTAAGGTATTTTTTGGTAAGCTATTTTTTTTTTAAAGAAATCAGTAAAAATACTTTTTTAAAAGAATTTTATTTAAAGAGAAAAAAACAAAACAAAACAGAATAAAGGGTAGCAACAATACAGAATTCCAACGAAAAAAGGAAAAGAACAACAACAAAAAAATCTAAGAAATTATTACTTGACAAATTACATACTGACTTCTTGGAAATAGTTGTTCAAATTACAAAGTTAAAACATGTAAAGTAGACATTCAAACAGTGAGACTGTTAACAGCTCTGCTCGACAATCTGACAAAAACAGCATTATGGTCATCCATCTTACCCACTCAAATATACATGTAATTATATCAAAAGGATAAAATTAAACACAACAAAACAGAACAAAGTGGATCACAAGAAAGCAATGTAAGAGACATAAATTTCAAAACTAGACAATCGGAGATTTTCACTCTCTATCATATTGACTCTTGTTTTCTTCCAAATAGTTGTCCATATTGTCACATACGGGGAATTCACATGAAACAACATAGTATGGAATTGATCTGAGCAGGACGAGGAGGGCATTTCAGGTCTTCAAGACCAGACATTAGGGAAGCCAAGAATGGCTGTCATAGTGTCTCTCATTCTCCTCAAAACAGCTGTCCATACCTTCATGTTTGTTGAACTTAAACAAGACAAAGCAAGCTAAAATCATTTTGAACAAAAAGTTATAGTTTTGCTGGATTTCACATCATGACATTATGGAATCAGCACTGGGTATTGTAGTGTCTCGTTTTCTTCAAAGTAGTTGTTCATTTCAACAGGTGTTATATAGTTGGTTCTCGTAAACTGTTTATAAGCTCTACACATGCATGAGTCTCTAAATGTATATCTATCCTTTCTGTATTAGAGGGAAAAACAAAACAAAGCAAGATAAAACAAAATAATTCCTAGGAAAGCATGAGGCAAAAAAGTCACACAAACCGCAATACTAGGTGATCTACAATGGTTATCATGATATCTCAGCAGTATATAACAACATTAATAAAAACGAAGCATTGGAGACATTATAAGATTTCAAGAGCAAGTAATAATCAAACCAGAGTGGGTATCTTAGTGAATCTTGTCATCTTCAGTGTAGTTGCCTATACTCTTAGACTTGATGCTATGAATCATAACAGATTTAAATAAAATCAGTCAATACAGAGTAGCAATCTAACAAACCAGATTCAAATAAGATCAGTCATAATAAGACAGTATAAGTTATAAAAGGCTTCAGATTAAGTTAATAAGAAATTAGGGATGATTACCATAATATGTCCTCTTATTTTAGGGATAGCTGACTGTGTCCTCAAGTCTAGTGTAAGTAGACAAACTGGAACAGCACGTAATCCATCCAAACAGAGTGGTGAGAATAATGTAAATTTTAAATCTTGTTTCCCAATTAACAATATCCTCTGCCTCCCTTTTTTAGACAATTCCTCCCCTTTCACTCCCATGGGGTGCACTGCTTGTTTTGGGTCCCACTGCCTCCTTATATAGAGCATCTCAATTGACCCTATCTCCTGATCTACTCTGCCTGTGTTTCTCTCTGTTAATATTTCAAGGCCATCTATACTAAATATTACAGCCAATCTTCTCTGCTTTATCTCTGCTATTCTGTTTTTCTGCCATTGGTTGTCTATATTTCTGTTCCACTCCACTATCTGCCCTGTTCACTGAGGCCTCTCTGCCACTGTTCCTGAAATGCTCATATTCTTGTTCTCTCTCCCTAGAATGTCCTTCAGTATTTTTTGTAGGGTTGGACTGGTGGTCACAAATTCTTCTAGTTCCTCTTTGTCATGGAAGCATCTTTTTTCTCCATTAATTTCTAGAGAGAGTTTTGCAGCATACATCAATCTGGGCTGGAGATTGTTCTCCTTCAGTGCTTGAATTACTTCACTTGAATTACTTCAAGCTCTTCTTGACCTGATGGTCTGTGTGGAGAAGTCTGCCGTGATTTTGATGGATTTTCCTTTATAGGTGATCTGTTTCTTTTCTCTGATGGCTTTTAATATTCTGTTCTTATATTGAATTTCTGGGGTCTTGATTATTATGTGTCTGGGTGTAGTTCTGTTTGGGTTGTAGGTGACTGGAGTTCTGTATGCTTCATACCTCTGCATATCATTTCTTTTTCCTATGCTTGGGAAATTTTCCTTAATAATTTTTGTGAATAGCCTTTGTAATTCCTCTGTTTTGATTCCTGCTTCTTCATTCACATGCTTTATTCTTAAGTTATAGATCCTCTTGTCGTCTTCCAGTCTTTGTATCTTTCTGCCTGCTCCCTTGTTATTTTTAAGAGATCTTTCCTTTCATGATCACACATTGCAAGCCTGTGTTCAATTTTTGATAGTCTATCTTTGGTTTCTTTCAAGCAGTTTTGCCAGATTTCTATGGAGTCTTTAGTTTCCTGATAACCTCTTTGACTCTGCTTCATGAATTCTAGGTTTATTCTGTATTCTTCATTAAATTTTTCTCACCTTTTGTGTTCCTCCATTCTTCTGTCTGTGTCTTCTTGAGAGGTGCTCAGCCTTTCTTTTATTAATCTACTTATCTCTTGTTTAATTTTAATTAATATTTCAGTTTTGGTCCCATTTACGAGGTCCTGAATATATTTCTTTATGTCCACTAACACTGTGTTTGATGTTGCATTTTTGCTGCCCTCAATCTCTTTTGTATTTACCTCTCCTGGATCAATGTTCTCAAGGTTGGGGACTGGGGGTTTTTTCTTATTTCTCCCCTTCGTCATGTTTTGGTTCTTTCGATACAAGTGTACAGTGTAATTCCCAGACCCTTTTCTTGTTGGTTAAGGCTCCTCTAGAGGGTGCAGGCTAGGAGCTTTAGCCCTCTTCAATAGGTTATCAGAGATTAAAGTTCAGGCACAGGCAGTGTGCGCTAGCTCCTCCCCTCTGGGCCAGTCAACCTTTGCAGGCCTTCACTGTGTCAGTGTGTGCTGATCTCAGGGAATTAATTTGTAGCGACTCACTGGGTCCCATTCAGGGGCATGGCCTAGTCCAAGCAGATTCCCCAAATCCGCTCGACGAGGGAGGCAACCAACTGAAGCCATTTCCTTATGGAGTTAGGGCTCTCCTGCCCAAATCCAACATGTCGTCCTGTCGGTTTCCCCTTTCCCGTGGGAGGGTCTTATTCCCATCACTCACTGCATGTTGATGCCGGTCCCTGAGAACTGCTGGGCTCCCTGACCTCCGACTTCAGCATGGTTGCGGTGGGAATTCATGGTGCCTCTGGGTGGGTCGTGTGCAGGACTGTCTGGGCGAGCGCACGCAGGGCTGTTCAGCTCTGTTCTCCAGCGGCTCAAGCCAGTCGCTTCGGCGCAGATCGATTTGTCAGGTCTCCGGCAGGGATTCAGGCGGCTCCAGGAGTGCACTGTGTTCACTGATCTTAACTTCTGTTATGGTGGCCCCAGGACCTCATATTCGAGTGGTTTTTTGCACTTTAGTTTCTTCATGGGTTGTGAGAGTCCATCTCTCTCTGTTTGGGTCTCTCAGGGGTGTTTTATTCTGGCATTTAAGCTGTCTCTCTCAGAGAGGATCCCTCTCCTGCTACCTACTGGTCCACCATCTTTGGCCTAGTACCAGTAAAAATACTTTAAGCCTGATTTTCTCAGTACTTAGGTAGATACCGGAGTTTCCTACTTCACTTTGCAGTAAAGAAAAAGGATTATTTTACTTTATGGCATGTGTTATGAATATCATTGTATCTTATAGGAGTTGAAAGCTTTTTTGTGAGAAATCTGAGTTTCTGTAGCCTCAGTGTTGGTGAGGAAGGACTTTCCCATGCAAAAAGTCACAATTTGCACTTTGCAAATATAAACAAAACACGTACAGAAAAAATAGGTCCCAGGACCAAGGAACAAAAATAACACACAGATGCACGCATACACACACATGCACACACACAAATGAGAGTAAGTCAGGCTAATTACTGCTCTGCTCTTGACTGATTGCAACAGTTTATGACTCTAGTTTGCTGCACTGGAACCCAATGGTTTGGGAACCAGAAAGAAGTCTGCTGGTCACGTCCTATAACTTGTGAGGCTCCCTACCGTAATCTGCTTGTTTTAAAGAGAGTGGGGCAAAGAGTCTCATCTTTGCTGCAGCCTTGGAGATGTCTACCCATGCATTCTCAATAAAACTAAGCCGCGTAATGTGCTGGGTCAATAGTGGAGCAGAAAAAACGTTTTGTCTGTCAAAACAAGGCTCCAGCACTTCATACTGTTGCATCAGCACGGCGTGGTGAGGGCTTCATTCTCATCAGACTGCTCGTGCTCCTGAGCACATCCCTGGTTTTGGTTACTTTGTTGACATTTGCTTCCTGTCTGCTACTGTTCCTCTGTATTCTCCCAGTCACAATTGAAATATTTCCAAATGAAGGTAAATTTAACATGTGCAGTTCCAAAGATACAGAGAGAAGATGTGGAGGCATAAGGACTCCTGTCTCCAGCAAGAAAAGTTATGGTTATATTCCTCAACAGGGCTAAAATATACACCATTAAGTTTCAGGAGCATATGACACGGGCAACTGGCTCCTTTTTCTCTGAGGTTGTGCAAAGAATCAAGACAATCCCTCCCCTAATTTTCCCGTTTTGGCTACCGTAGAGCCCTGCAGTTCCAGAATTAGTGGTACAAACTGTCACCTCTTTTCTGTCTTTGTGCCGTGGGGATAAGTGGGCACACACTCAGTACATACACTTCCTCGACGTTCTGTGGTGTAAACGGGAGGCACTGGTCCGCCGCACTCTCGAGCCAGCTAAGAAGGTTGAGCCGTCGCTGGTGGAGCTCTTGGCTGACACACCCAGCTGCAGAGGAGCCTGGGGTTCCCTCCGGTCCTGACTCTGCTGCGCATGCTGACCACACTGGCCGGGAGGGGCCTGACGGAAGCCGGGCCCGTGCATGCTAGGCAAGCACTCTGCCCCGAGCCACCCCCTCCGCCCAGGATTTCTGTTCTTGGAAAACAAACTGCTGTAACACTTTGTCTTTCGCCTTCTACATCAGCTATAAGAAAACTTCCTATCTCAGCTTAATCAGACTTGCAGAAACAGGAAGCAATAGGAGGACATGCGCTGAGCAGGGTGCTTGACAACACGCAAGGGGACAGGTGGGGCACCCAGGTGGCTTTTTAAAATGTTAACTTTAGTACGAAACAGAGAGACGCATCTTTTGCAAAAGGGAAAGGCACCAAGAGGAGGGAGGGGTGGGAAGGGGAGGGCAAGGGACGGGAAGAGTGAAGATGTGCCTTGTCCGGCCGGCAGCTTCCCATGCTGCGTGTGGTCACTGCACTGCAGACACGGTCCAGGGAAAGCAACAATGTGAGGGAGAAAGTACAGAGATAAGACAATATGAAGGTTTTAGATGTGCAAGAAGAGATCCAAAGCAGTCTCAGCACGTCCCTGGGGCAGCTCCAATTCCTCTGTTCACGTGACTGCGTGGGGCGCTGGGGAGAGGAGCCCCGTGCCCCCCAGGCCAGCGCTGCATCTGCCTCATCACTCTGTGCCTCGGCACTGTCCTCCTGATGAGGGCCGGAGCTGCTGGGCAGCAGTGACCTGAGCACTGTCACACTGCCATCCACCGGCTCTCCAGTCCCCTCCCCTCTCCTAGACTCCGCTCCCCTCCCCTCTCCCTTCCTCTCC
>PVJX010029846.1:0-22570 GCA_004027295.1 Dolichotis patagonum | reverse complement strand
GTAAAGGGTGTAGTTTCTCTTATTGCTCTCTCAGTACTTTTGTTGTTAGTGTATAGAAATGCTATTGATTTTTGTGTATTGACTTTGTATCCGACTACCTTGCTGAATTTGTTAATTATATCTAGGAGTCTTTCAATAGAGTTTTGGGGGTCTTCTATGTAAAGTATCATGTCATCTGCAAATAATGATAATTTAACTTAAAGGGAAGATCTCTTAAAAATAACAAGGGAGCAGGCAGTAACTATACAAAGACTAGAAGACGACAAGAGGATCTATAGCTTAAGAATAAAGCATGTGAGTGAAGAAGCAGGAGTCAAAACAGAGGAATTACAAAGGCTATTCACAGAAATTATTAAGAAAAATTTCCCAAGCATAGAAAAAGGAAATGATGTGCAGATGTATGAAGCATACAGAACTCCAGCCACCTACAACCAAAACAGAGCTACACCTAGACACATAATAATCAAGATCCAGAAATTCAATATAAGAACAGAATATTAAAAGCCATCAGAGAAAAGAAACAGATCACCTATAAAGGAAAACCCATCAAAATCACGGCAGAGTTTTTGACACAGACCATCAGGTCAAGAAGAGCTTGGAGTGAAGTAATTCAAGCCCTGAAGGAAAACAATCTCCAGCCCAGATTGATGTATCCTGCAAAACTCTCTCTAGAAATTAATGGAGAAACAAGATGCTTCCATGATAAAGAGGAACTGAGAGAATTTGTGACCACTAATCCAACTCTACAAAGAATACTGAAGGACATTTTAGAGAGAGAGAAAAAGAATACAAGCATTTCAGGAACAGTGGCAGAGAGGCCTCAGTGAACAGGGCAGACAGTGGAGTGGAACAGAAAAATAAACAACCAATGGCACAAAAACAGAATAGCAGAAATAAGGCAGAGAGGATTGGCTGTAATCTCTAGTATAGATGGCCTTGAAATATTAACAGAGAGCAACACAGGCAGAGTAGATCAGGAGATAGGGTCCATTGAGGTGCTCTATATAGGGAGGCAGTGGGACACAAAACAAGCCGTGCACCCTATGGGAGTGAAAGGGGAGGAATTGTCTAAAAAAGGAAGGCAGAGGATATTGTTAATTGGGTAACAAGATTTTAAATCTACATCATTCTCTTCACTCTGCTTGGATGGATTACATGCTGTTCTAGTTTGTCTACTTACACTAGACTTGAGGACATAGTCAGCTATCTCCAAAATAAGAGGACATATTATGGTAATCATCCCTAATTTCCTATCAACTTAATCAGAAGCCCTGTATAACTTATACTGTCTTATTATGACTGATCTTATTTGAATCTGGTTTGTTAGATTGCTACTTTATATTGACTGATTTTATTTAAATCTGTTATGATTGATAGCATCAAGTCTAAGAGTATAGGCAACTACACTGAAGCTGACAAGATTCACTAAGATACCCACTCTGGTTTGATTATTACTTGCTTTTGAAGTGTTATAATGTCTCCAATGCTTAGTTTTTATTAATGTTGTTATTTACTGCAGAGACATGGTAACCATTGTAGATCACCTTGTTTTGTGGTTTTACATGAGTTTTTTGCTTCATGCTTTTCTGGGAAATGTTTTGTTTTATCTTGCTTTGTTTTGTGTTTCCTTCTAATACAGAAAGTATAGATACACATGTAGAGACTCATACATGTTAGAGCTTATAAACAGTTTACAAGAACCAACTATATAACACATGTTGATATGAACAACTACTTTGAAGAAAAAGGGACACTACAGTACCCAGTTCTGATTCCATAATGTCATCATGTGAAATCCAGCAAAACTATCACTCTTTGTTCAAAGTGATTTTAGCTTGTTTTGTTTTGTTTAAGTTCAACACACATGAAGGTATGGACAGCTGTTTTGAGGAGAATGAGAGACACTATGACAGCCATTCCTGGCTTCCCTATTTTCTGGTCTTGAAGACCTGAAAGGCCCTCCTCGTCCTGCTCAGATCAATTCCATACTATGTTGTTTCATGTGAATTCCCTGTATGTGATAATATGGACAACTATTTGGAAGAAAACAAGAGTCAATATGATAGAGTCAAATCTCTGATTGTCTAGTTTTGAAATTTATGTCCGCTTTGTTCTGTTTTGTTGTGTTTAATTTTACCCTTTTGATATAATTGCATGTATATTTGAGTGGGTAAGATGAATGACCATATTGCTGTTTTTGTCAGATCATGGAGCAGAACTGTTAACAGTCTCACTGTTTGAATGTCTACTTTACATGTTTTAACTTTGTAATTTGAACAACTATTTCCAAAAAGTCAGTATGTAATTTGTCAAGTAATAATTTCTTAGGTTTTTTTGTTGTTGTTCATTTCCTTTTTTCCTTGGAATTCTGTATTGTTGCTATTCTTTATTCTGTTTTGTTTTTCTTTCTCTTTAAATAAAATTAAAAAAATAAAGATATGATTTATAAATTTTACTAAATTTTATTACATTTAATCTTTACGATAGCTATGTGTTGTTAAACGTTATGAAGTCCTCCATAATGACTTATGTATAATTTTGTTTAGCAACTAAACTGTATATGTACTAACTTATCTCTAGAAAATGAAGTGAATATTCTGGAAAATGGGAATAAAGAAAAGGAGTGAGTACAGTGTAATTTAAGAGATTACAATTTAAAATAAAGGCTTGATGACCCACTAATAGAGTGAGGAAGTGTCTTAGTTACTGTCCTCATTGCTGAGACATAATACCCAACAATGAAAAATTAAAAGCGAAGACATTTAATTTTGTCTCATGGTTTTACTTTGAGGTCAGCTGTCTCCAAGGCAGAAATAGCATGATGGAGGGATACGGCCAGAGGACAGCTGCTTACCTCATGGCGTCAGGAAGCAGAGTAGACAAAGGCACCATGGAGGAAGATGAATACCCTGGGCACTCCAGGTTATCCACCTCCAACCAGGTCCCATCTCCTAACAGTAAGCCAGCTGCAGCATCGTTATGGATCAGTCACCTTCCAAAAGCCCAGACTCTAAACATATGGCATTTTTGGGGTCATTCTTGATCTGAACTGAAACATTCTACCCATGCCCCTCAAAAGACTCATACACATTACCTTATGCAAAAATGTATTCAATCTTTCTCTAAGAGTTACCAAAGTTTTAACACTTGCAGCATTGCCAAAATGTCCAAGTCCAAAGTCTCCTCAGACCCAAGACCAACTCTTATCCACAAGTCCATATTAAAATCAAAAAGAAAGTTAAAAACTTCCAACATACAGTAGCAACACAGGATAAACATTTCCATTTTAAAAGGGAGGAATAGGGAGACAGAAATCAGATCAAAGCAAGATTGAAACCCAGGCAGACAAATGTTAAATCCTATAGTTCCGTGCCTAGCATGCAGGGACAGCTGTGTTGAGATTCGAACTCTAGAGGACTTAGGAGCCCTGCCCCTATGGCATTGCCTGTCCTCTGGGTTGACTTTTCTCAGTACTTGTTCCATATTCCTGGTTTCTCCAACTTTGTGGGGGTCTCCACTGCACTTTTGGGCTTGCTCTCACAGTTTCACGTACTGCCTTCTAAGGAGAATTCTGCCTGACTTTAAGCCTTCTGAAATCTGGAAGCCTCCTTGACCCCTGAACTCGGGCATTGTGCGTCCCTGTGAAACCAGTACCACACGGATGACATGAAGTTCTGCTACCAGCTCCAGTGGCAGCCAAGCTCCCTTAGGTCATAGCTGTAGAGGCTTCTGAGTGCTTCAGTGGCTGAGTCCTGTGAACCACATGCTGCAGACTAATTCTGTTCTCTTGGCAGCACTTCCGGAGCAGGGTGTCTCTGGGGCTGTGTTTCAATGCAGTCTACTTCTATGTCTTTGAACCTTTGAAAAGTGGGATTTTGCTGATTTCTGAGATGCCCTCCAGGCATCTTCCCTGTTGTTCTGATCCAAAGTTCTTGGGTTCCTTTTAAATTTAATCTTTTTAGCAATCATCCTGTCTTCTTCAGGTTTGGAAATGGTTCTTTCTGGCCAGCTAAAAACTTTTCAAATGGGTTTTTGCTCCTGTTTTTTACTCTACACCTGAGTAAAAACCCCCAATAGTACCCATGCCATGAGTTGAATGTTAGGCTACCTTGAAACTTCCTATGCCAGGTAAACTATTCTGTTGCCTTTAATTTTAGCTCCCTATAAAGTCTCAGGACATAAGCAATATTTAGACTAACTTGCTGCCAGAGTATAACATACATGGTCTCAAGTCCGAAAGGCAGTGGTGGCCACATTCCCAATTGGAACCTTCTAAGCCTAGGCTTCACTGAGCGCCTTTTTATTAGTATTTTGGTTTTCTTGTCTCTGAACCCATCAGGATTTCCCATCAAGTTATCTTAGAACACCATGGGGCTTCTCTAGCTGAGTGCTCCAAGCCATTTCATACGCCTGATACAAACCATTTCCAAAGGCTTCTGAACTGTATGGTCAGGTAGTCATAGCGACAGCCCCATTTCCAATACCAAAATAAGTGTTAGTCTCCTGTTATGGAGACAAAATACTCAACACCAACAATTTAGAGAGGAGGTTTTAGCTCATAGTTTTGAAAGTGTCAGTCTATGATTGGAGACTCAAACACAGGAACAGCAGGGTAGAAAGGCCTGTTGCAGCTGAAACCCATTTATGTCATGGCAGTGAGAAAGCTGAAAAATAAAAGAGCAGCCTGGGACAAGAATACATTCTTCTAGATCACACCTACTGTCTTGGTTTCTTTTCTCTTGTTGCTGAAAAAGGTTTATTTAGCTTACAGTTTTTGGAGGTTTCAGTCCATAATCAGCTGGCTCCAAGGCAGGGTGGCATGGCACTGGGGCAGCACTTCAAGACAGCAGCCAGAGCAAAAGGGTGGAATAAACCTCTTCTCATCCCTTACATTGTACACAGGCTACTCCCTACCCTGCCAGGGTGGGTGTAGCACTCACAGAATCTCTGTGCCCTCCTCATGCACAGGCTGAGGATATTTACAAAGTAAGGACCTGGGCACCCTGCTGAGTATCTGAGTTAAACTTCTAAACTTCTCAAATGGACACAGTGTATCAGTCATAACACCTACCTCCTTTGTCCAGGCCTTACTTCCTAACAGTGCATACAGCTAAGGATTCATCAGCGGGTTAATTCACCAATAAGTATTACCCCCACCCTCCAGGATCCAGCCACTCTCCAAAACCCCACCTCTGAGCACAGAAGGCTCTTGTGAGACACTCTAGGTCATTGATGGTGAACCTTTTAGAGTTTTCAACGATACAAGCAGCCTTGCTGTGGGATGTGTGTTGCCGGTTTACCACCACTACTCTTGGTTCAGACTGTAACAAGAGGTGGTGATTATTTCATTTGGGCAAACTGAGTGAATGGGAATTTTGCATTTAAATTAGAAGAATTAAATCTTGTCATGGTTCATCATGATTAGGGAAAACTAGCACTCAATTATGTTTCCAGAAATGTGAGATACTGTGGGCTAAAAAGAACTTTGTGGCAGAGTTGAGCTTGTTACTACTGGGCACTTTAAGGAGGAGTGAGGAAAAGGTGAGGCAGAGAAATCTTGAGGGAGAGTTTAAAGGTAGAAACCATTTCTCCACCGTTCTCCTCGTCCTTTACATTTTTGCTTCTTTTTCCTCCTCTTTCTTTGGGGCTTACTAAGTGCCTAAATCTGTTGCTTTGTTTATACATACATCCTTATTTAGTTTTTTCCCCTGTAAGATAGTTATTCTAGCAATCCCTATTTTATAGTTTGTTTATTTGTCAGGACGTGAAGCCATTACCTGCAGTGGATCAAAGAGGGAAACATAAAGTGGATTGTAAGACTGACATAAATCATGAAGGCTTTGAACTGAGTCTGAGTGAGTATTCTAGAATTTTGACCTGAAGACCAAGTGGCCAACCAGAGTGCAGTATGTGGTGTGTGCCTCGCAGGACCTGATGGGTGGGTGGAAGCTGAGCAAAGGGAAAGGGCACTTCTGGAGGGGGCAGTGTACAACAAAATCTTCAACCAGAGAGGGCCCGGGGTGGGGGGACAGACGGGTAAATGTGAGATTACCAAGTTGGAAATGTCATGACTTTGTGACTGTGAAGTTGTGAGAAGCAGAGGAGAATCCTACCATAGTGTCTTGCCAGGGCACAGGAGTTCCCTAACCTCTCTTTCTGCATCTGTCCTTTGTGGCTTCCACCCCAAGCTCCATTCTGAAGCTGCTGTGCCTTGCCACCTCCCCTGCTGTCCTCCTGCTTTCTCTAAATTTGGGCTTGCAGTATGGTCTTGTGATTCCCTTCTCCTTTCTTCTTGTCTTTTTCCTTCCTCTTTTCTTTCTATTTTTCGTTTTTTACTCTTTTAATTAAAAATTTTGGACCATATAAACTTAGTATGACATGGATCTTCATGGATACTGGGACTATGATTTGTTTAGCTTTTTTATTGCTCCTAATACTATGTCTATCAGGTGCTGCATGCTGGGTGTATGAATGAATAAAGTGGGTCATCATGACACGAATGCTAGAAATAGTTATAAATGGGCAAAGTCCTGAGCAGCATAGAAGGGAAGCCAGCTGTCACTGCTTTTTCCTCTGTAGTGGTAGTCTTCTGTTTCACAAAACACTTCTGTGTGGATTTTCGTACATTAGTAATCAACTCTACAAACTATGTTTTGAGACAATATTAGCTACAAAGGAGAACATTAAAATGTTATACTATTGTGTTCTTCTATTCTCTGTGAACTTCCATTTTCTTTTGACAACAGGTTTTACCATTTCTTGTCTGGTTGATAAAGATACTGCTTGAAAGAGGGTTCAATGAACTATAAAATGCCCCAACTATTGGGCAGTGGCGGTGAGGGGAAGAGAGAAAATGCTTCCTGGAATGACTCACTTGATTCCCATGGGTGGGTTATATCCCATGGGTCCTTGGGAATGACTTCTGGTTTAGAAAAATAGAAAGAGAATGAGATTGCACAGAGCTTGGAATTTAAGAGCGGTACAATGAAATGAAGATGTAGTAAAATTCATTAATTTAGATCTAGATTGAAAAATTTCCTATTAAGCAAGAAAGGCCAATAAGAATTTTTTGCCTAGTTCAAAATCAGCATAATATGCTGAAAAATTGTGACTGTGTGTTTATTAACTAGCAGGTGGGCCTTCACTGAAGGTTCATCTTGTGATAGAGAAGTCACAGAGCCAGGATGGCTGTGTCTCATTCATTTCTGGATTTTCCTTCCATTTCTGGAAGGAGATTTGCACTCTCAGCATTTTGTGTCATTATTCGACTATCTCTTCTAATGTAGGAGTGTTAGCACATGCTTAATAATTTTAAAGCTCCTGAGACTAGACAGGAATTGATCTTATCTGCAGTTTGTCTAGTGACAAGCATACTTTCAGAGAAAAATAAATGCACACTATCATTTTTATTAGATCATGACCAATTCTAAATCAAAATTGTGGATAGAGTTTAGGTAGCTTTCCTCAATCCCTGGGATTCAGAACTGTTTTCATTTGAACAAAGGTGGTGACTGGATACCAGTGATGCTGGGGGTGGTAAGCTTAAGAGAGTTTAGCTTTCTCTTTCCATCTAGCTTGAAAATGTGGTCTTGTTAGAAAACTAGGGAAAGTATACTTTCAGTTTAAATCCCTCCTTTTCCCTTAGGTAGTGACTCTGAATTTTAGATTTTGTGGATGAATAAATAGTCTCAGTGAGTGGTTTGAGACGATAGTACATAAAAATGTGTCAGTAGTTCGGGGTAACTGATGGCTCCCTTTGTAACAAGAGCTTCCTGCAATATTTTTATAGTCTTGCAGCACAAACCACCCTGAACAGATACTCAGCACCAAGGCACAGTCACTTCTCTTCACCAGGGAGGCTACTTTCTCTCTCAACCAAGGATTGTAAAAAAATAAATAATGATACAGATGATCAAAACTTCTGAAATATCAGGTCACTTTATTTTTTGTTTGAGACAAGATCTCACTACGTGGCCGGGGCTATGTAGTCGGGGCACTTGTAAACCTGCCGTGCTGCACCTTCTGTCGACGTCTTGCCCCTGTTTCTTGTTGTCAGTGAAAGGACAGTGAAGTGCTTTGCAGATGGGACAAACAACAGTGCAAACGTCATTGGTGTGTGCACTCACGTGTACACCGGTACACACACAGCTGCCCCTACACTTGCATGCACACCCTTACACACACACTGTTAGGAGTCAGCATTATACTCAAAGTATCGTTTCTTGCCCAGGCTTTGTCAGATTTTTATCTTTAAAGGATTAGGGGGACATTTATTTATTTTTCTTCTTAAAAAGTATTAGGTTGCATTGCAGCCACAGCCTGTTGACAGTAGGAATTCATTCTTCTTCAGCTCCTTTTGGCATTTCTTTGAAGTAAAAATAGGGTTTGAATTTGACATCTTTATTTCTAAAGGGCATGAAATCGTCACTGACTGTATGATCATGAATTAAATGGTTTGATGAAAGCCAGTTTACATATAAACAAACATTTTATCCTTTCTCCCCTTACCCTGCCCTTTCTTAAAGACAAGGTCTTGCTATGTAGCCCAGGCTGGTCTTGAACTTTCAGTCTTCACAATCCTCCTGCCTTAGCCTCCCAAGTGTTCAGATTACAGGTGTGCACCACCGTACCCAGCTATTGTCTAATTTTTCTCACCTGTTAAAATGTTATTATAGTCTAGAGTTAGTGACTCCTGTATTTTATATTCATGTCTTCCATATGACATATAGAGCATCATATTTACCATGATTTTCAATGGTATTCAAAGACAAAGTCATTCATTCATTTGAAAAACAAATTAAAGTTATGAATAAGAGATTGTACTGATTTTAGGTGCTCTTTCTAGAGGCACAATGTTGAGCAAATAAGTGTTAATCAGCTTTCTATCACTGTGACAAAATACCTAGAGCAAATAATTTAAAAAATGGAGAGCATTATTTTGGCTTGCATTTCAGAGGGTTCAGTACATAGTCAGCTGGACCCATTGACAACGCGGAACATTGTGGTAGGGGCAGCAAAGAGAGAGGAAGGGACCAGGGTCCCAGTTTCTCCTTCAGAGTCATGCCTTCAGTGACCTACTTCCTCCAACGGGGCCACACCTCCTCAAATTTCTATTCGCTTCTAAAAGCCCTTTAAGTTATGAATCCATAAATGGATTAATCTATTCATGAGATCAGAGTTCTCATGACCAAGTCACTTGCACTGATTAAACTCCTGTTCTCATTTTCAAGTCGAGTTTTCGGAAGTTTAGGTTAGATTTCCTTAATGCCTCAGAATTTCCTGTTCTGTATGCAGTGACGGAGGATAAAGACAAAACGTTACAGTGAAGCTAGTCCAGTTTTAGACTCCAGTGTTCTGTGTCCCAAGGCCACAGGATCCAGTAGAATCATTTTGATTTTCAAACCACGGCTCCTGAAGACAGGACGTTTCACAAGGGCTGCATGACACTTATTCTTTTGTTGATGGAGCTTGCAGCTCGCCTGCTAAGAGGAAATCAAAACTGCTTATCTGGAATGTCTTCATCATCCATTTGGAACCTCACAATTCTGTCTGCCTCACTTCCTCCCCCTACAGGAAGCTACACCAAGCTGACTTCTCAGTCTGGGTTTTTTCTCAAGGTCACCCATGCAATTTTTTCTTTCCAAAGTCTCAGTGTCCTTAATATCCTTAGTGATAATAGCACCAAATCCATCAGTCATCATTTTCTCATCCTCAATTTTCTTTTCGGCTTCCTGCAATTTTAATCCCAAGCCTCTGCAATTCCTTTCTATGGAGACTTAAGTGGCCCTATTTACAATCAATTTTCAGCTAATGTCTGATGCATTCTTTTACAATAAACCAAGCAACCCTTGCTCTACGGACTCTGTGTGTTTGAATTTAATAAAATCAAAGGCTTGATAATAGAGTAAAATGATGTGTTTTTGTTTCATGATCCTGGCAGTCAAGTAAAGAGATCATTATAAATAGGAGGTAGATATTTGTTCCTGAAGGGTTAATTTCAATATCTAGTGCTGTCATTAACAAAGGAAAGAAGGAAAGAGAGAGAGAGAGAGAGCCCTTTCTCTCTCTCTTTTTGGTTTCCCCTTTGGTGAGCAGTGTACCAGTTCTTACAACTGGGGGGTGGGTAAGTGTGGGGCAGGATAGTAAAGAAATCTCAGATTTTTCTGGGGGCTGCTTCCTTCTGCCCTCCTCTGGATACCTTATCTCTGGCCCCTTCTGTAAGCTGATCCAGCTCATGTCTGCATGACACATGAACCATGCAAAGCTGCTTTTTAAAGAGATTTTAATTCCTGCTTGACAGGCTAGACGGAGGCCTATGAATGACAATAGATTGTTTTTATGTTTTTTTTAAACAACAGAGAAAGTCAGAGTGCACCTAGTATTTCATTGAATGCTTCACACACACACACACACACACACATACATGGATGCATGTACACACGTGCACAGATACACTTTATTTTCTGGAAAGGGATAATAGTGTGTTCCTAATCTGTTTTATATTTTTAAAGAGTTTTACTTTATTCTTTCCATAAATTAACATATTTAAAAAATCTGAATCTGAAATTTTATCCTTCACTAGCCCCAGGTGTCAAAGTATTGACTTGTAACATCTTATGGAATAAATTTTATGTTCCACACCCAAGCTGTTTGAGTAAACTGGTCAGCGTCAATATCTTGGGGAGGGTAGACTAGAAACTGTGATCCTGCTTAAGGATTGTGTCAGATCTAATCTTGAAAAATAGATGAAGGGGCTGGGGATTTAGCTCAGCTGCACAAGTACCTGCCTGGCAAGTGCGGGGTCATGAATTCGATCCCAGGTACCAAAACAAAACAAACAAACAAATGAATTGGGAGTAGCCTAAATGTTCTCTTGCAAATATAAAATAAGCTGTTTTGTTTATGTTTGACTTAATCCGGGCAGCAAACTACTCAAGGGTGTGTGACTTAAAATAACAAAGATTTATTTCTCGCTGTCCTAGAAGCTGTAATTCTGTGATCAAGTGACAACCCAATCCAATCTGATGAAAGCCTTCTCCAGATTGCAGAGTGCTGACTTCTTATATCCTCACATGTTGGAAACAGAGCTCCTTGAATCCCCCTCCCCATTTTTCCTTTTTTAAAGAAGAATAAAACCAAACAAAATAAAACAAAATAAACCCAATCAAAACAAAACAGTGAAAGTGATACAGGACTTCAAAACAAGTTAATAGGAAATCCATATTGTCTCTTGTTATATTCAAAATAACTGCCCATGCCATCAGACACAATATGATCAAACAAAACAAAACAAAACAGAATAAATCCAAACCAAGCAATGAAAATAATACAGAGCTTTAAAACAAAATAATAGGGAATTAACAATGGCTACCACTTTCATAAGGAGCTCCCCCACAGTTGCTATACTGCATATTGTTATCCTCCGAGCAGATGCTCAGACCACTGACTTTAGACCTGCAAAATCAATCAAACCCTAAACAGTATAAGCATTAAGTTGTTTTTTCTAACTCAGTAGCTATCATCCCAGCCTATGTTTCTCTAGATCAGCTGGTTGCTTGGTGGGGGGTGAGGGGGGCGGGCTCTGCCTTTCTTGTCTCTCAGCCTGTGCACTGGCATGCTCACAGGAAGGAGTTGGCTTCTTGTTTGTCCTCCCAGTGGTTCATATGGGTATCACTGCCACACAGGAAGCTTGAATCCATTTTTAAGACACAAATCTCATTCATGAACCATCCATCTCCTCCCCTCATTATGAATTAATTATGTCCCAAAGACTACATCTCTATGGAATTAGGATTTCAACGTTGGAATTGTAGAGGGACAAAAAGATTCAGTGTGACAGTGACCATAGTGGATTTCAAGCAACTTTCATTTGCCATCAGCAATATGCTTTGTAAGTGACTTTAAAGACTGCAAGTTACTTTTAAATTGAGGTGGGATAGACGTTTGGAAGATCTAACATTTATCTAGTTGAGGTGCTGGCCTTTGTGTTAAATGCTTTTTGCCCTTTTATCATTTAATTTGCACACCAGCTCTGAGAAGTGCGTGCAACATCTCTGTTTTACAGATAAGGAATGGAGGTTTAGAGGAGTTAGGCAGTCTCCAACTTGGAAGCGGTGGTGCAGAATCAGAGTTCCCAGTGCGTGACAGTAAAGCCTGCTCCACAACCCAAATCCAGTGGTGGTTGTCTACATACATCTGGGGTTGGCAGGGTGGGGATTTAATTACTTTTTAGAAAAGTAGAATGCTAGCATTTTAGATGTCCTGCATTGTGCCACCCAGAGGTGAGCTTGATGCCGAAGTAGATACCATGTTGCAAAATATTGATTTGATTGCCTTTTAAAAGCAGGTCCACTCCTTCCATTATGGGAAACAACCATTTATAGATGAATAGTATGCTTCATTGACACAACGATAAATGTCTTTATCCTCTCCATATGCTACTGTAGACGGTTTCCTTTTTTTTTAGATGGTTTTCTTATCCTAACTTTGCTTTTCTTCTTATTTTCATTTCACTATTAATACTAATTATGGTGACCTGGAAAAATTACTGAACACTAACATAAGGAACTGTTTTTCCGATTATGTGAACTTTTGTTTTTGACCTCTAGGGTCATCACACTGAGCAATACTCCCTGCTGTTTTTATTTTTATTTTTGAGAGAGGATCTCTCTGAGTTGCCCAGGCTGGGCTCAAAGTTGTAATAATCCTCCTGCCTCAGCCACCGAGAGTGCTGGGAATTACAGATTGGCTCTTTGAACCATTTTTACAATCAAATATTTTTGTGCTTTTATTAAAGTTATCATGGAAGAGATTATTCTCTTCTAGTTATTTAAAATAGGCTTGTTAAATACCCATGTGTAAGTTTTTACCCTTGGGGGCTTGCAGTGTGTTTCTCAGTGCACATAACTTAAAAATTATACGTTGAGTACCAGGGAAACATTTTCAGTGGTAACATGGCACAGTGATTTGGAAAGTTGGGAACTTACAGTTGGGACTGTTTGGCTGTTGATTATTTTTGTAGCATAGGGTAAGACTTGTGAATTTTCTGGAGCTCACTATCCCCAATTTTTCTAGAAGAGGACTTGATGATCAGGAACAATGTCCTAGGGTTTATTTATGTTGAAACCAGTCTTACCTGGTTCTCAAACATTTTTATTATTCCACAATATATTTATATATATTAAAAATTATTTTTGTATTAAGTTTATGAACATTTATGAGTTTTATACATATTAAAAGATATGAATGTAAATCATGCAGTGAAGCCTATTTTAGAGTTAATATGTGTTAATAATAATAAAGATGGGAAATCATTGGAAGATAATTTTTAGCACTATTATCTGCTATGGCCAGGAAATGAGCTGTGTTGAATATTTATTTTGATGGTCTGGATTATGTTCTTACCATAAACAGATTACCAAATCTCAAATAATTGATGTACACTATGTGCCTTTCTTGCTTGCTTCCTTTATTTCCTCTTTCTTGATTTCTTCCTTAATAATTTAGTAAAAAAGCCATTAAGTATATCTGAGTGGGGATCTACTAAGGCCAGTAAGTGAATACATTGAAGGTAATGTGAGCTAGCCTTTTTACTGTCAGAAAGGAGTTAAAAATATAAAAAAAGGAGAGAGCTAGAATAAACTTTGTGTTGTGGATTGGAATTGAAGGTATTAGTTTGAACGTGTCAATTCAATAGGTAGAAATTTTATATATTAATATAGAAATAAAGTAAATGATAAGCTGTGTGTGCATCTATAAATGTATATCTATAAATGTAATCATATGCACAACACACACCTATTTCCCAACTCTGCTCTCTGAAAGGGCAAGTGTACCGCGACAGCCCAGTAAATACCAGCAGATTTGCCACTTAGATCTTAGTTTCTAACCACCAGTCTTTGCTTAAAGGAACTAAAGGTTTTTGCACAAAATGCCTGGTGTTAGGGCTATGTAGAAAAGGTACAAGATGAGTCCTGAATGTCTAGTTGTGTTGACATGCCAGAGTGGCAGAGAGTCAGCCTGAAGAGATTCCTACTAGTCTCTTGTCAAACCTGAGACAATCTGGATGTCAAAATAATGATAGTTACATTATTATATATAATTGATATAATTGATTATATCCCACTGTATAAAGGAAGCATTCCTGGGTCAGACTAATATAAATAAATCCATGAATAAGTGAGTAGAAGAGAAAGTTCTTCCTTGAGTTAGAATGTCATGCAGCAGGAAGAATGCCAGAATGAGTGTAGTTATGTTGGCGATTATGGTAATTGATTTGGTTAAGAAAAAGCAATAGAGGGGCCGGGGGATTTAGCTCAGTGGCTTAGGTGCCTGCCTGGCAAGTGCAAGGTCATGAGTTCGTTCCCCAGTACCCCCCCAATACAAAATCTACTAGTGACTATCCAAGAAAAAGCAATAGATGCTAAAACCAAAGGCTTAAATTGGTTAAGGATCTTTAAATAGCTACAAAGCACCTGTCTACAAGTCTTTATTCATGGTAAGGTTTAACACAGCATTTTTCCTAGAGTAACACAGAAGATATGGCCTTCCTCAAGTTATCAGAGGTCACAATAGCAGTGATGGCACCTGACACTGTGGGGACTCTGCTCACACTCTAAGCCAGTGATTCAGGAGATTGAACAGAGAACAGCATATTTTAATGTGCTCCTTTCCAGTGTGTGCTGAAATTATCCCCCAGCCTGGAAACCACCAGTCTACTTTTTGTATCTAACAAGTTCCCTGTTTGGGACATGTAAGTGAAATCGTATAATATGGGACCTTTTGTATACGGCTTCTTTTAGGTAGCTTAAAGTTTTCAAAACTGGTCCATATTTATACATGTTATAGAATGTAACACTACTTCATCCTTTGTTATGACTAACTAACCCCTGTTGGAGTGTATCACATTTCATTTATCATTTGAGGAGCATTTGAGTTGATTCCACTTTTGGACTATTTTAAATAATGCTGCTATGAACTTTCATGCCTGAGTTTTTGTATGGACATTCATTTTTAGTTCTCTAGGGTGTGTACCTTGAAGTAGAATTCCTGGGTTATAGGGCAATTTTATGTTAAATATTTTGAGCCAAAATAGTTTCCTAAGGTGGTCAGACCCTTTCATATTCCTACTAGCACTTAGGATGGTTCCAATTTTTCCATATCCTCTCCAACACTTGTTACTGTCCATCAGTTTTATTATAAGCCACCTAGCATATTCAGAGTGGTTACTTCTTTCTTAGTCTTTTTTGGATTCTCTTCCACTGGGGAACACTTCAAATACCTGAAACCCCTCCTCTTTTCATGTCACGTTAAAAGGCCCTCCTATGTATTTCCTTAGATCTCTGTGATTATCTTTGTGTCATCCCTGGTCACACTTAATTATCATAGTCTGTTAGCTTTATCTTCTTCATTGGAGAGTGAACCTATTAGAATGGGTATGGAAATATTTTTTCTAGTATTTTCCAGGCTCAATACATTGCCTGGCAGTTGTTTTGATCTCATGTCTTTCTTTTGTTTGACCTTTTTTTTTCTACATGGGAGGGAATTTGCAGACTACAGTTGATAGCATTACTGTCTGAACATGAGAATGAGACTGTTTCTTAGTATTTTTTGTTCATTGATAGATAGATGTTAGGGAGAGAAAGCATGTTTTTCTCTACTGTTGTACTAACACAGTATGTCTCATAATCCACCAAGAAGTTGGGAGGAAAGTGCTAAAGGTACCATTAAAATAATACTGTACAGAATAAACTCCTAAGTGTCTTAAAAAAAATCAAATAGCCATCTTTGCTATTTCTCTTTTAAAAACAAGCTTGCTTGAGAACTACATGTTCCTTTTAAAAAGTAATACCAGGTCCACATACTAGGCTGAAAAAAAATTCCAAAATGTGGAGAGACGTCAAGGTCAGTGTCTTGAAGTCTGTGAGCCTTCGAAAATAATGTCTGGTTCAAATAGTGCTTTATTATACGTATCAGAAATCTGAGATTCATTAGCATCAGAGTTGAACACACAGGGTTCAATGCCGGGAACAAAAGTTGAACATTGAATTAAACATAATTAAAGATTTATAAGTTTGAATTAGAAAGTACCTCCAACTTGAAAGTTGACTCATACTAAATTACAATATCCTGTGCATCAGTATGGACTAAAAGGCATGTGTTAATCAGTTCTTTTGAATGTTTCTCCTCCAAAGTATATGTTTTTATAATCAATATATAATTTTGTTTCTTCTTTTTTTATAATCCCATAAAGGTTTGTTTTAGCATGTTAGAGTTTTCTTCATTGGAATAGGTTATGTTTGGGCTTGATAGCCGTTCCCTTATTTGACAGAGTTTCCAGCATGTTCGTGGAAATTCTGCCCAGCTTCTTGTGCTATGATTTTTATATGCTTCAGGAATAAAGAGGAAGTGGGGGAGGGAAAGACAGAGAGAAGCAAATGTGAGTTGGTCCCGGATCTGTGCGATAGCATCAGATGGGGCCAAAATGAACTTGGCAGATGCTCTTCAGTGTTTCCCACTTGAGCGTGCACATATTGATACTTGGAATGCCACTTGCATTTCTCTCATTCTTCTATGATTTTTCTTCAGCTTCGGTAACAAACTTTAACTTTAAATAGGAGCCAGGAATGAATATTGAGAATTTTTTTTAAAAAATGTGTGAAAGTGCTTGGAATAGATATTTTGTCTTTAAGGTTTAGTTAGTAGAGGATGTTAATAGATGCCTTTTAAACAGAAATCCAAAGTGGGGCTGGGCAAAGGTAAGTGGAAGGTAACCCATCTCCAGAGATCAAGAATTCATAGGAAAGAAATGTAAATTTCCCGGTTAGGTATTCTTTTAATATCTCCTAGGCCTTTTATTCTCATAATGTTTATTCTCAATTTAGGAGTGACCCTTTTGTTTTAATTTTTAGTCACAAATTGGTTTAAAAATCATACCTTCCATGTACCCACCATCCAACTTTCCTCCAAATACTATCTATCTTTAATAGCAATGGTACAATGATCAAAAATAGAATATTGACATTGCAGTTTGTATTTCCAGGGCCTAAATCATTCTGTGTTATTTTACAGAGCTTTTTCAATGTATGGTATCTTTTAATTTTACTGTTATCTTACATATTTGTGTCAAAATCACAGGTAGTTGGCCACTGTCTTTTAACGTTATATGTGTGCTTTGAGAACCCTGTCAATTGAGGATCAGTGGTGGGTAAAGGGATTACAATGACATCTTGGTGCCTTCCTGCCCTTGTCTTTTGAATGTACCTAGCAGGGCCTTTTCTCCTCTCCTTTCCGCCTCAACTGCACAGCCAACTCTTCTCTACCTTTCCCTCCCTAGTGGACCAAAGCCATTCATTCTTTTCTTTGTACCGGTTATCTTTCTTCCCCATGTGTCTTTTGTGACACAGCTTCTATGGAACACAGTTCTTTTTAGCTTTTTCTTTGTTTTGCTTTAAATAACACCTCACTGGATTCTGTTTTATGTGCGCAATAGTTGATTATAGTGCTAAGTAGATGCGTTTCAAACCCAGACCCATACAGCCTACTTTGAGGACTCCCTACAAAACAACTGTCCTCCGGGGAACACTGTTCCTAGGTCTGGATGGGGTTTTGGATTGCTTGGCAGTGACAGGCTGGATGTGTAAAGCTCACACCTGTGCATGGCTCCACCTGGGCGCAGCTACAGAGCTAGGAAACGACTTCTGTGTGTTGCTCTTTACTTATTGCACATCATTTATACCATAATACTATTTAGCTCAGAGGTCCTTTTACCTCATTTTAAGTACTTAAAAATACTACATTCGGCATCTGCCCAATAAATGTGTTTTCTGGTAAGACCTTCTGGTAGAAGGAAGACCCTAAAGATAATATTTGTTACTTTGAAACAGAAAGTGTGTGCACCTTTAGTTTTTGTGGCACTGACAATTGACTTTTCTAGCCTTTTCCCCGGCCACTCCTCCAGTCTAACTCAGCTTCCAGCTTTCCTGATGGCTCTGTGACCTGTTCCTGTTCTTTTAATCATCTTGGTCCTCATCACCTCCATTTCGGAGAGCAGTACCCTGTTTTCCTATTACTGCACCCTATTTTAATGTGCATAAGGAATTCTTTAAAACGTTCCTCCATGTTTTAAACTATCCTTTTTTGCTTCAGCAACTGGCCTGTCATTTCCTGCTTCAGTTCTGGTCTCAGTCTGACAAGCCAGGGCTCAAGGAAGGGTGAAAAGTTCACCCTCCGGAAGTGCTATTTATGGGGGAGTCATGTGAGGAGGAGCCGCCCCAGACTCCTGGCAATTCCCCGGGATGTGAGTCTTTGGGGGAAAGGCTGCATAAGAAAAGGCTTCTCTTTCTGCTGGTCCTCCCTGAGTTCTCATTTATGATTCTTGGTTTTTAATCAGTGTATGGCACCCGCTACTATTCCAGGAACTCGTCATCATCCCCTTATTACTGACTGCGTGGGTCTTGAAATGGAACCTTGTAACCCATCGATAACCCATGCAGTAAATTCAGGGGCTAGACATCAGCATTAAAAAATGAGATAGGAAATATAAAAGAGAAAAAATATATAAACAGAGTGCTTGTACATAACATGAATGTGTTATTTGATGACACTTTCGTTTGATGATGGATAGTCACACACACACACGCACACACATGCACACACACCACACACACACACACACTCTGGGACCCTGTTCCTCTTTGTATGCGATCTGTAGATGCAGATGCCCCTTTTGCACTCTTTCCTTCTCACTCAGGACCCCAAGCTTTTAGTGTTCCCATTTTTCAGTGGACATGCTAGAAAATACACACAGCTCCACACTTTGAATCTACTGTAGTTGGAGTTGGTGTATATACAGATGAGCCATAGATTCCGTTTTGTTACTGTATACCTGCTCCCCTCAGCACTGTGTTGGAAGGTGCATGGTGTTGCTCATCAGCGCCACTAGATCCAGCTGCTTACAGCCAGAACATGGTGACATTCATCCCTGGTTGGACCCCTGCATCGTCTACACAGCACCTCACCACAAATGCAACACTGAAAAATACCAAGTACATTTTGCAGTCTAGATTAATAGAAGTTTTGCTGGGCCACAGGGTATATGTGTGCAGCTCAGACACTATCTGTAGTATAATTTCAGCAAGTGCATGGATCACCTCCAGAATGCTTCAACAGAGACTCCAGCAGCAGTAGAGATATTTATATGCCCACATTCCCACCAATATGTAGCATTATTAAGCTCTGTAACTTTCTTATTGCAATCTACTAAGTATAGAGTATCTTTTAGTTTGCTTTCATCTGATTATGGATGAATTCGATTCTCTTCATTCTCCTTGTTTTTTGGATTTTTTTCCTTGTAAACATGACCCTAACCTTATTCAAATTTCACTTCAAATTCATTGTACATTTTTCTGCTGAAAGCTTTTATAGTTTTTCTACTCATTTATAGGCATCCTTTGTATTCTATAAAGCTCTCGATTGATTTTATTAATTATTCAATTAATTGTAAGTATTTCTGTATTGTCTAGCTAACCTCGAGCTAGTGACCCTCCCACCTCAGGTGAGGCTAGGGGTATGCCCTGCCAGACTCTGTCCTGGTTGATTTTAGACTTGACAAGTGCTCTGCTTGCCTGCCATTTTACTTTTTACATGTGTCCATTGAATTCTTTGTTGAACACATATCTTTAAATTTGGATGTAATTTAGTTTGATATTTTACTCTGAGGGTTTCCCAAAATAAATTACTGTGTATCCTCTGATACAAAGTATAGTATTTATTACGTTGGCTTTATAAATACATTTTTCACATTTAGATGGAGCCTTTGACCCATCCAAAGCCCTGTGCTTGGTGGTAGAGAGGAATCTGGTATTATTTTGTTGTGTGGTGATTTTGTTTCTCTGGAACGATGCCACATATCGGCTCTGTCGTGGGCTCCATTGGTCTTTTGTGCTTTAACTGTAGTTTGTGCTGTCATGTTACTAGACTTTGTTTAACATCACTTAATATCTGATGGCGTAAGTGCTGCTTATTGGTCTTCCTTTTCAAAGTGGACCTGGTGTCTGTGACCTGAACTTTTCCATATGAATTTCGAGATAAATACAAACCCATTGAGTTATTCAATTTATAATTGAATTTTGACATATTAAATTTATAAATTAAAATAGAGGCAACTTTTCAAAAAGTAGCTTTCACTGTTTTGTTCTCTTTTCTGTACCTGATTACAGTTTAATTATTCTCCACAGAGATAGCAGCTGCTATAATTCAGATGTTTAATATCCCTTATAGGCCCATGTGCTAAAAATTTGGTCTCCAGGGTTGCACCATTGGGAGAGGTTGGAACCTTTAGGAGGTGGAGCGTCCTGAGAGGTCTTTGGGTCACTGACACTGACGGGGGTTGTGAGACCGTACCTCTCTCTGCACTGCCATATGCTCCTGCCGTGATATGCTGCTTTGCAGAAACAATGGGGCTGACCCATCAAAACTGCGAGCCAAAATAATAACCCTTTTCCATTTATAAGTTGACTTTCTCAAATATTTTACTATAGTGACAGAAAACTAATATATAGGTATTCTTGTTAACACATTGGGTCAACAGAAGATGAAGCCATGTAATCCATAAAATGATTTCCAAATAGTTACAGAAGTTGAGGATTTAGTAGTGGGTAATGCAGTAATATCCTTCAATCAAAAATGATTTCTGCTAGAAAATATCCTAAAGGTAATGTCAGCTACCTCAATATATAAATAAGATAACTATTTCCCAGTGAGGTTCAAATGATGCACTCAAGATTACAGAATTAGACAGAAAGAGAACCTCAAATTGAAATCAGATTTTCTAGTTGCTAGTCCATTACATTTGCCAACAAACCATGTGCGCGATAATATGTAGACCTCTGAGAGCTTGGCATTTAGTGTTGTTTCTTCCCCTAATAGAGGTAAGGTTTGCATATGCTTCCAGAGAAATCAGCTCCTCTTCTTACTGAAAATATATCAGATGTGCAAAGCCAGAAGATAGAAAAGAAAATGAATGCTTTGAACAGTTTGTTGTTTCTTATTAATGATGATGTCAGCTAGCATTTGTGTTCCTTTTTAGCAGTTAGTCCCTACATTTGATACTCACCTTAAGAAAAACACTTGCACCACAGAATTATCGTAATTGTGTACTCATGGAGTATTAGAGCACTAAGTATGGCGCACATTCGTCAAGCAGAAAAGGACGGAGCTGTCCTCAGTGGTGCCGCAGCAGACAACACTGTGAGTGGGAGGTGCTGCTCAGGAGGACTGGAAGGGCATTGGTCACCCACGTTCATTTTCTTCCACTTCACTAGTGCAAAAATACATCACTTTGCTGACATTAACTCATCTGATTCCCAACCCCCTGCCATGAGTTAGTTTGGGGCAAAAATGTGTGTTCTTCCTGTTTTCTTTTCAAACTAGAACTCATGTACTCACTTCTGCAGCACATATACTAAAGCAAAACTCATAAGGGAATAACTACAGGACTAATTCTTCTGTGTGAAGGACATCAAGTTAGTAACATTAAAAAAAGTAAAGCCCGCATGGTTCCATAGCATTTTAACACTATGCATCTGGAGCCAAACAGCGTGTCGTTGTGAGGTAGCTGGTCTGTGTGCGTGGACAGGTGTGTGTTTGTGGGGTACTCAGGTGGTGGGTGGCAGAGAGAACTTTTGCCCGTTGCATGAAGATTGGAGAGATATTGATTTGCTCTTGTAGCCACATGGATCCTGCTGTCCTTACATTATACCACAGAAACGCTCCGGAACCAACACGGGCAAGTGACTCCTTCCAACACTTCCATCCCTTCTTGTGGTGCTGGGAACTGAGTCCTGGGCCTTCACACTAAGCCACATTCCCAGATATTTTATTTATTTTATTTTATTTTATATTTTATTTTATTTTATTTTATTATTTTATTTTGGGATAGGCTCATCAAGTTGCCCAGGCTGGCCTCGAACTTGTGATCCTCCTGCCTCTGCCTCTCATGGTGTGGGGAGAGATTGAAGCCACCACACTTGGCTTCAATCCCTATTTTGAGGCTCATTCTTTCTTTGGAATTTCAGTTTCATATTTCCAGCCACCTGTCAGGATTTCTTTATCTAGATGTTCTGCGCCTGCCATCCATCCAGTAGCCATGCAACCAAAGCAAGTTCACTGTTTTTGGCTCAAACTCAGAGCTCTTCCAGAGTCCCTAGTTTGGCTAAATTTCAGCAGCACTCTCTCAGCTCTGTGGGCAAATCCCTGCCCCTGCATAGTCCACCCAATCCTGCCCCTTCCTGCGTCTTGCTGCAGTCTCATCCTTCCCGTCTGAACCTGGCTGGTGCTATCTTTTTACCAAACCTCTTTCCAAGCTCCCAAAGCTCGCAAGTACCTTAACTCTGGTGTCAGATGTGACCATATATTATCTGTTTATCGTGACCAGCTTATTTCATTATTATGAACCTGGTTTTTTTCTCCTGTCTATCAAGTGTATGCAGTAACAACGTGAAGATGTAATTTGAGGATTAAGGAGATAATGAACACTAAGTGTAGAACACAGTACCTAGCAGATAATAGG